>JAYXIM010028151.1:0-12576 GCA_037575425.1 Anastrepha fraterculus
AAATACCCTAAATTTGCGAGCTCTATACCACCGGGAAACCTTAATTTGGGTCCCAGGGACATCGGAATATTGAAGTTAACGAAAAAACTGATGAACTGACAAGAGGCGATCTGCCATGAATAATGCTCTTACAGAATCGGTATACACACCGACCAACCAACCCTGTGACTGTAGGAGTAGCAACATTAGTATATACTAGCGCAAAACTAATCATAAATTTTATTCATCAATAACTTTTTTACTAAATAAAAATAAATTATTTTCAGTGATGGAAATCTTAAGTTTAACCTTTGCGAGCTCCATTTGTAACTGTCTAATGCACAAATGTCAAATAACATTTACGTACCACGTAATTTGCAAAAATTATAAATCTTCCGATAGTATAGAGATATTAGCCTTAATTTTTAGTAAGTGGAGTATGAGTTGGAGGCATAACTTGTGTGCATCTGCCCCACCTCTGCTATGATATATAACTTTTATGAAAGATTGGTTGAGTAATCATTATTTGTATGAACAGATAACGTTTCAGAAACAAAGCTTCCCGTAACTAAAAATAACTTTATGCATATTTCGCGGACTCCAATTTATCTCGTGCGAACGTGCCTATTTCATCGCCATCCGAATTCTGCGAGGTAAACTTTATTTCATGAAAGTTTTAGAAGAGTTCTGTTACTATTTTATAGATATATTCTAGTATTGGGGATATGTTATTTTGAAATGACAAAATTAAAAATCGAATAATCGATGACTTTATAGTGATTTTGTTTTATCAACTTTTAAGTTGAGGTTCGATGCAGAAATCGAAGAAAATAAATGGAGAATTGAAATTCGATATTTCTTAAATAATTTAATATTCCTTTAAATAGTAGTGTTCACATTTAGCCCTATATATGCTAACCCTATATAGTAATTATTTGCATTAGTTTTTAATATTCTAGATGCAATTTTTTTATCCAAAGTTCTGAAGTTTGATTTTAATAAATTATTGATGGTTTAAAAGAATACTTCTTTCCTTATAAGATTTTAAGACAATAATGGCGTATTTTGTTATAAAAGAGGCAAAAGAGACAATGAGGTCATTTTCATTATCATAAAAATTACTTGCATTCATTCATATACTTTCTTAAATAACTAACTCATTAACAATATCTAACAATATCTTTGTTTCTTATTTAAATGTCACAGTTTTTGTATGAAAATATAATTCATACCCTTACCAAAGTCATATAAATCCAAGTTTTAAGCTTTGTACGAGTAAAAATAAAAAAATCTACAAAATTTTCATAAAATTTTCAAACTTTTTAATCAGAATTTTCAGAAAAATTTCGGCTATGCAGTTTTATAGCTAATTGAACTTTATTATAATAAACTGCAAGTTTAAGTGGCTAATCGCGTTGGTTTTTGACAACTTTCCTTTTTTTGTTTGCTAAGTTGGTGTTGGATGTTTAATTCCATACAAAAAAACAATGTCGGGCATTCGTTACATGATGCGCATAAACCCATTCGCCTTCGGCGGCCCATAAAGTTTTGGGTGGTCTTTTTCCCAGCAATATTTTCTGTTTAAATTTTTCTATTCGATCTGATACCTCTTATACAAAATGCGTCAATGTCAAAAATTGTTAGCATAATGGAAAATCTGAGTTGGTAAAAAGAATTTCTAGTCCATAACTATTGATATTTCTACAATTTCCAAAGAGTTTCGAAGCAACTACCTTCAAACAGCAGAAGGATATCTTTTCTTTGAGATAATAATTTTAAAATATATAATACATAAATATTTCTGCATTCTTTTACATGCATACATATGTATCCACAAACATAGTACAAAGAAGACGCCAAGCCAAAAAACTGCCAAATGACAGGCAAACTCAGACAGACAATATGTTGTCAGTCGTAACCAATATTCAACGCACACATACCTACGTTTACTCGTACTTCTATCTTACGCTTGTACAAACACACCCATTACATAGCGACAACAACAATAACTCCACTAGTCTTTTTGTTGATGATCTTTGATGTTTTGTCACTTCATTGCTCAACACGATTTGTTGTTATTGCTATTGTTGTCGCCGTTGTCACATTGACTTCATTATTCAATTGTGTCAATTATTAATGGTTTTGACTTCTTGGTTTACGTACATTTCTTGTGCTTCACATTTGCTTTGACTGTTCGGACTTCATTAAACAATTCATTTTTATTGCTTTTTTGTGGCTGCCTTTTTCTTGCCACATTTATTGGCATTTCCATTAACCAAACGCTTGTCAAATAATAGAAATTTATGGTAAGTGTTATTGCAGTAAATTTAAATTTAAATTTATTTCTGCACTTTATTTGACATATTGCCAATGCCACATTTGAAGCCAGTTTGGGATGTTTGCTAAGATCAATAGACTAAGATGGATAGCACTATTATTTAGTAGGCGGACATACATAGGTATAAGTACTTACATATAAATGAGTACTTATGGGATTAGGGGTAGTCAGAGGCCCGAAGAAATGAGGATATTCAATAATATTTTTTTGCTAGTAAATTGCTTTATTTTACAAAAATAAAAACATAGCATTAATACATCATGTTGCGACTTGACTTTAGAAAAATTAAAAAAAAAATTAATAATTGTGATCATCACAAGTCTTTGGAGACTCATCTAAAATCAATCGGACAAGAGAAATTAGTTTTTTTAATAGATAATCTTGCGCCGGATCGAAGCTTTTTTTTTAAATTAACAATATGGCGGCCTCAGGAAATATTATTCAGATTTTCGAGAAAAAATCGACAATGTATTGTTTAAAACAAATCGAGGTTTTGAAAAAAAAAAAATTCTTCGATCAAGCACGAGTTTTTTATGTTTTCCAAAGCAGTATTGAAATATACCAAGCGGTTTTTAAGTTACAATGATCACCAGTTCAAAAAACCTTGTTTTGAGAAAAACGCATTTGAAGTTTTCCTATCGATTTATGTAGAGTTATACCAATTAGTTAATTACTTACATTGTGTCAACTATTCCTGGGTCATATAATAGTTCTTCAGCGGTCATAGCAGCTTCCAAAATATCGATTTGCTGTTGCCTACCGACCATTCTACCTTCTCGATTGTTATCGCTAGCGCGCTCATCTGCCACTTTCACACGTCAGTTGCTTGCAGCTGCTGCTAGCTACTTGCTCTCGAACGCACCGGAGTGCACGGCGTCGTTTGTTAATTGTTGAATAACTCGAAAAGTCTTTGTCGGATTCACTTCAAACTTTCACACAATAACTTTAATATATTATACTTTAAGAAAATGCAAAAAAATCCATTTTTTTTAATTCTGGCTACCCCTAACCCCTAATAAAAAATTAATTGGTAGTTTTTTATACGTTTTTGGAATCCTGAAGCTAAGACGGGCTAAGGATTAATATTTATAAGCTAGAAGAGAAGAGGGGTTTTGTCAATAAGTAGGGGTATTGCAGGTTTCTCCTCCTACTGGAGAAAAATAAGCTTCCATTCGAAGTGAATTTGTATTAAATGTATGGTTATGTTGAGCATCTGGTGGGATCAGAAGAGTTTCATCTATGAACTCTGAACTCCTTAAACCATCTAAAACCATCACTGGCGATCGTTTCCGACTGCAGCTAGTACGTTTGAATCGAGCTGTAAAAAAAAAACATTGCAATGGGACGGTAGGCATAACAAACTGATTTTGCTACATTCAACGACAGGCCACTCGTTGCTAAATTGATCCAGATATACAAAAGCATTTAGAGGGACTGAATTGGGAAATCTTGCCCCACCCACCGTATTACCCAAACAGTGCACCTTCAAACTACCATTTGTTCTGATCAATAGAGGCAGCTCTTATTGGAGAGCGGTTCACTTCTTACGAGAGCATCGCAAACTGGCTCAATGAATGGATCAAGTCGAAAGGACTCGAATTTTTTGTCAGAGGAAAAATGGAGTAAAGTTGTAGCTTCCCATGACACATACTTCACAAAATAGCATATATTATTTAATTATTTAAATAATTCGAAACTTTGGCTTAGAAAGGACGGAAACTTACTCCCATACCAAATAGTATACATCTTAGCACTCCTGCAAGTGGACAAGCTCTTGTGACTATTTTATCTGTTAGTTTATTCAGTCAATTTTCATATAATGATTATTTAATTTAATGGTCACCTGGCTATTCGATTATTGGGTTCTTAGATTATAAGGACACTATTTCTTTGAGATATTTTTTTTTCTGTTTTATTTCGTAAATAATAAGCACGAACGCAATATGCAGATAAGGGGCAAAAATATCTTTCAGTAACATTTGGATTTAAATAAGTAATTCAAATAATTTGTATTCAAATAGATACTTTCACAAGGCTTCCTTACTATCGTCAATCGTGTAGTGCAACTATAATACTGCTTTAACAAACACACCGAGAGTTTTGATAAATTTAATTCCGAATGAACTTTCACTACACTCCAAAGTTGCATGTCAAATAATAAAAAATGCGAAATAAGTAAATAAATAGATTTCAACAGCAATTGCTGCAGGAACACTTAACCATTGCAATGGCTGTTGTCACGGCAATTGTAGTAGTCAATGTAGTCAATTTTAGCTGCCATTCGATAAGAATGCACTGATAACACCAACGCCAATGAAGTCTACAGCAGTAACAGATTCACCTACACGAACATGCACACATACATGTATGTAAGTATTTGATATTTGCACGAGAGAGAGCGAAAAATGAAAACATAAAAACGAAAGGAAATGCCAAATGCAGTACAAATAGAAGAGCAAAATTATTGCTGCGGCATTGTGAAAGGAGCAAAGTGAGGAGAACATTTTGAAGAGTCCATAAGAATGTGCAGCAGTGCGGCAAAATTTAAGACGGCAATCTGATGCTGAGCACAGCTGAGATGCTGGGGCGTTCACCGGACCAACTGTAAGTGCTACTGCCACAGTCGACTGCCGCAATGCCAGTTCCACTTCACTGCTCACTCACTCATCTTAGTCCAACGTGATTGTGGGTGATTTTGCTGTTTTTTTTTTTTTTAACTTCCTTGCCACTTGCACTCTGAAGCAGTGGCTTTGGTATAAATGCATGGCATAGCAAACCAATTGACTAACTTATTGCTTGCTAGACAAGCATACAGACAGTAAAATCAGCAGACACAGCTTCGGAGGAGAAGGAAAAACTTTCGGGCACTTCAATGCTCAGAGCATGATACAAAAATCGAAAGCACTCAAGCCGTTGATGTTAAGAAAGAAAAAAAATGATACACCCACACAAGCACACAGATGCTGCAATTTCTTTTTCTGCTGACAGTTCTGTTGCTACCGTTGGTTAAATAAAGCTTTTAGCTGATACAGATGTTGACTATGTGAATGATGATATCAATTTCTGTAAATATTTCATGCTTGTTGCATCTGCCACATGACCGGCCAGGCGAGAAGGAGGCGTTGGCAAAAAAATGTATAGCCGCTTTTACGCATACATATGTACATATGGGACATAATAATTGTTATACCCGCGCGCATTTGTGCAAAAGGGTATCCTAATTTTGTTCACATAACGCTTGTATGTAGCCGCATAGGGGAATCGATATAGATATTGGCGTAGGTATACGTACTATATAAATGTTCAGAAGGAGAGAAGTTGTGAAATATCAAAATGAAGAAAGAGTTGTTTTTCTAATAGCAGACGCCCCTTGGCAAACAATGGCAAGAATCCGAGTGCATTTCTGCCACAAAAGAGATCCTCAGAAAAAATATTTGCGTTCGGAGTCGGTTTAAAACTGTAGCTCCCTCCATTTTTGGAACAACATCAAGACGCACGCCACAAATAGGAGGAGGAGCTCGGTCTACCACCCAGAAAGGGTGTGAGCGACAATTATATATAAATATAATATTTAAATTTAACTAAAATGGTGCCGCAGTAGCCGAGAGCGATGGTGGGTGACTACCATTCGGTAGTGCCTGAGGTCGAAACCACGGGCAAGAAACACCAAATGGTAAAAAGAAAAATTCTAACACTGGTCTTCCCTCGGCAGGCAATGGCAAACCTCCGAGTGTATTTCTGCCATGAAAAACCTCCTCATAAAAGTTATCTGCTCTTCGGAGGCAACATAGAACCGTAGGTGCCTTCATTTATGAAAAAGCATCAAGGCCCATACCCAAAATGGGATGAGGAGCTCCGTCAAAAAGCCAACAATATTCCCTTTGTCAATTTGTCAGGTTCGGTCCGAACAGAATTCAGCACTTCCTTACTCATTTTACGTATTCATTTTTGACTTCAACTTGAACAATATTTTCTGGCTCAATCATAAATATTCGTACACTAACTGAGCTCCCTTCATTGCCTGTCATTTCAATACCATGTTTTGCCTCTCTACTCTGCATTCCCCATATCAAGTTCAATGTTGCATTGTTGTTGCATTGGCATTTTTTTCACAGGCTAGTCATGACCTTCTCCGGCTGATTGCTGCTTTTAGTGGAAGTTAGTCTACTCGGTATCCCATGAGACTACGCAGCAAAGTGAATTGGTGCAGCATCAAATCAAACTGAATGGTGAAAAGGTAAAGTTTGCAACAAGTGTATTGCACATGAGAAATCTAATTTGATGCTAAATTGCAGATGCCACTAAGAGATTTGTTATTGTGGTTATTTGGGAAACTCTTAATAGACAACTCGATTTTTGTTGCAAATATTTTCAGTAATTTCCTTACAAAAGCGTACAGCATCACCTACATATATATGGCAAACATGTAATTGTTCGTTTTTGGTCTTCCGCATTTGATTTTATCAGTTCGTTTCTCTATAAGAAGTCTGTGCTTTAATTTATTTTGATCAACCTCCACAGACACAGTTGAGTGCATGCAAGCATGTAATGCCTGTATGCCTGTATGATATGTGGTAAATTGCTTAATCAAAGAAAATTTGGGAAATTTTTTAAGAACTTAAACCTAAAATATTTCCAGTCCCAGGTTAATTTTTATCATTTTCAAGTTTTTTTCTCTTTTTTTTTTTTGTGTAAAAATATAACAACCATTGTTGGCTCAATTTAATTTATTTTAATTTCCTTTTTTCATGTGAATGAATTTAATTCTCACAGGCAGATTAAACTACGGCTTAGAGAACTATGGCTCTAGAATTGGATGATCTAATAAACGCTCAAGTTCATTTGCACTTAATATCGTTTTATTTAAACTAATTCTAAAAACTTCAAACCGACTGATATATTCGGGTTGGAAACATTGAATTTGATTCCCTTAAGTCGAGACGAGCAGTCAATTTCCCCTGTGACAATATTCAATAATACTGAGATAGAAAAATACTGAGAAGAAAATTGTTCTGTCACATAAAGTTAATAATTTAATCACTCCACAACGTGAATTTTAAGATGGTATTGGCGCCACAACTGTGGATTTGTAATATGCAACTTTTCATTTTTAGAAATTTTAAAGATTTTCAAGTGCGTTTATCGGAGTCTTACTCAGTGCTTAAGCAAAGGCAAATAGACATGGCACTTTCTTCGGGTCTATTTCTTTCTGTTCCTAAGGCCAAAAAACAAAAAAAATCAGCCAATGCCCACCACACGTCTCATGGTGCGCTGTGTGTCGACTTCACCTTCCGAACTTTTCAAGGTCGACCTTTTTTTAGATTTAGAAGTTATTAAAATTTCTTATTGTTAAAAAAACACAGAAAAACGAAAATGAGTAACTAAGTTTTCGAAATTTTTTTTATCTAAAATTCTGTAAAAAATATAAAAAAATTGGAAACGCCTTGGCGAGTTGTGTTTAATACAACTGCAAGCTGTTCTTGTATTTGTGTATTGTCGTCGTCCAGTAATGGTCGAAGTTCGGTGTGGTCAAATATCTTTGGTTTCCTTTATAATATGTTAATGTTAATGTTAATGGTTGTAAAGGGTTAAGGAGTAGCCCTTTAGTACTGCGACCATATTGATCTATTGTGCACCCTATGCTGTCTATTGACTGTTAAGTATGCTTATGAATTGTACCAGCTCCTTCTGAGGGAGTGATGGAAGTCTTCATCTGTAAGCATGAACTTGTTTAAAAACCTTTTCCTTCTATGCGTCAGCCCCGGACATTCGATAATAAGATGTTCCATAGACTCCTCATCTTCGCAGCAGAATCTGCAGGTGCTGGTGTTAGTTATGCCTAATTTATGTAAGTGTTTGTTGCAGGTGAAGTGACCCGTGAGGGCGCCTGTGAGAGTGCGAATGCTCTTTTTGTTTAACGTGAGGGCCATGTTGGCTCTTTTAGCGTTGAAACTTAGGAACTTTTTGGAGTGTCTAAGACCCTCTACATTGTTCCAATGCTGATTTAATAGAGTTTTGGCCCAGTATTTTATTTTTTGTTTTAGGTTGTTTTTGTTGAATACGAACATAGGACTAGGTCCGATGAAGTTTTCATCTGCCCCTTTTTTGGCTTGAACGTCTGCCTTTTCGTTGCCGTCATATCCCTCATGTCCCGGTACCCAAATTAATGAAACATTGTTTTTGGATGCCAGATTATTGAGTGCCTTGTGGCATTCTAAGAGGGTTTTTGAGTTATATGTATAGCTATCTAAAGCTTTTAGGACTGATTGGCTGTCCGAGAGTATTTTAATCCTTACTCTCTTGTGGTTTCTGCGTTGCATGATGTTTACTGCTTCCATTATTGCGTATAGTTCCGCTTGGAAGATAGTGGTGTCCCTGGTGAGAGTGTATGATTTGTGGATTCTGGGCCCCACTACACCTGCTCCTACACCGTAAGGTGTTTTTGATCCATCAGTGTACCATTTTTTGAATCATCATTCATCCATTTCGGGTTTGTTTTCCACTCTATCCTCTCAGGAAAGGTAACTGAGTATCCTTTTGTGAAACAGAGGGTTGGGTCAATGTGGTCTGAAACTTGAGCCATGCTTATGGTGTTTTTGATTTTATTTAGGATATTTAGGTGACCGGTGAGCTTGCCCAATTTGAAATTTACTTTCATGTGTAGCATGAGTGCTTGCGTAGCTGCTTCCTCTTGGATTGCTATATGAAGTGGTGGGAGATTAAGGCGTGCTTCCATGCCAGCTGTTGGGGTAGTTCTCATAGCCCCTGTGATGCATAGGCAAGCAAGCCTTTGTACTTTTCCCAGTGTGGTTATCGCTGTTTGTTGGATAGATTTGCTCCACCATACTAGTGCCCCATACAGTATGATTGGTCTGACCATTTGGGTGTATATCCAGAGGGCCATACTAGGGCTGAGGCCCCAGGATCTCCCTAGTAATTGTTTGGTTGTCCACAAGGATTTCGTGGCTTTTTTTGTTATATTATTTATATGTGATTCCCAAGTGAGTTTTTTATCTAAGGTTAAACCTAGATATTTGACCTCTTCCTTTAGTTCTATCACTGTTTCATTTAGTTTCAATGCAGGAAACTTTAACTTTCTTTTTCTTGTGAAGGGGATTATTGTGGTTTTGTTAGGGTTGATCGACAGCCCCTCCTTTTTACACCATTCCCATGTTGTGTTCAAGGCATTTTGCATTAAGTCCGTTAGTGTCCTTTCATGCTTGCCTTTTATTATAACAGATATGTCATCTGCATAACCAATGGTTATGAATCCCTGGTTGTTTAGGTGCTGCACCAAGTCATCAACTAGTAGGGACCATAGCAGTGGAGAAAGAACTCCTCCTTGCGGACATCCCTTTACTGTTGTGACATTAAGTTCAGCTTGGCCTAACGAGGCTTTAATAATCCTCTGATTAAGCATTTGGCTTATCCAGATAGTTAATATTGGGTTTGCACCTCTTTTTTCGAGTGCTGTTTCCATGGATTTGTAATTTGCGTTGTCGAAGGCTCCCTCTATGTCCATAAAGGAACATAGGGCTATTTCTTTTTGATTTAAGGCCTTTTCTATATTGACAACGAGTGGGTGCAGTGCTGTGACTGTGGATTTCCCTTTTTGGTAAGCAAATTGAGGCTTTTGAAGGGGTTTTTTGAAGATTACTTCTTCTCTTAGATGGTATTCGAGTAGTTTTTCCATTGTCTTTAGCATGAACGACGATAGACTGATTGGTCTGTAAGATTTTGGAGAATCAGGGGGTTTGTTACCTCCCTTAGGAATAAATATTACCTTCACTTTCCTCCATATCTTTGGAATGTATTCCAATATTAGGCTAGCTCTGAAGATTTTCACCATGACTCGGATCAGTTCCACAGTGCCTTTGGATAGAAGTGCTGGGAATATTCCATCCGGCCCTGGTGATTTAAAGGGTTTAAAAGAGTTAATTGCCCACTCTACCCTTTCGAAGTTTATGATTTTATTGACAAATGAGACCGTAGATCTCCGTTGATGGTGAGTTACCATGTCTAGACTATTGTCGATTGATGGGTCATGACTTTTACAATCTGGGAAGTGAGTCTTTAGAAGAAGCTCTAGTGTTTCTACGAATGTGTTGGTAATAGTTCCGTTTGGACCTTTTAGTGTGCCTATGGGACTTGAGTCACCTTTGGAAAGTGATTTTTGGATTCTAGCTGTTGCTGGAGTATCTTTTAGATCCTCGCAGAAGTTTTTCAAGAGTTTCGTTTGGATTTCCTTAGTTCTTTGCTATAGTTAGTTAGGGATTTCCTATAATCGTCCCATTTGTAATATAATATTAATAATATGTGATCGTTTAACCCAATCTTCGCACCGCGTGACGGATATTCGCTCATCGGCATATTTAAACAGACAATGTGCATTTTTTTTAAGTACGGAAACATAGTTTCTCACTTAATAGAAACATTTAACTTACAGTTTTCACGTATCAAGTTTCTGTCGCCAATAACAGACCGGTCGATACAACCTCCACTTTGGTCGGTCACATCAAAAAAATTCGATGGTCTACGCGACGGTGAACACCGTAGGCGAATGGATTGGTGCGTGACTACCAAACAGTATTAACCGGATTCCAAACTCTGGGTATTAAACATCAAATGATAAAAAAGTTTTTTCTAATAGCGGTCGCCTCTCGGTCGGCAATAGCAAACCTCCGAGTGCATTTCTTTGCAAGAAAATACTTCATCTAAAAACTATCTGCCGTTCATGGGCGGCATAAAACTGTAGGTGGCTCCATTTGAGGATAAGTATCAAGACGCGCACCAAACATGGTATAAGCGCCAATTATATCTTTACAAATACATACGGAAATGGTTACGTATTTCCAAGACTTGTTTTCTTAAATTTTCTTCTGTTCACCAGTTGATATTAAAGTAAATAAAAACGAGATCAAAGGTTTCGTCTCTCCATATTGATGCTAAATATGGTACAGCATCCTCATCATCATAAATTTCTTTTGTCCCGAATGAAACTTAGGGCTTCCTTGGGGTATAAGGGGATTTTGGGGTAAAGGAGGAATACAGTCTCCAAGTGGTACCCACACAAATGTAGAAAGCCCACCTGCTACCGATTTAGAGCTGCACAATTTGTATTTATATGGAAAAAGTTCTACAAGTGATGCTAAATACACCGTAGTATAATTTGGGTCATACTCTAAATTGATTCTTTTAGCATTTGGTGCAACTACGAGGTGTGTTTTTCTTGTATCGGGAAATTTTGAATTTTTGTAGGTTAGATATATTCGAATTTCGATTTTTTTGTGGTGACTCATGTCTCTCACTCATGTCGACGAGTTCGGCCATTTTGAATGTTCAGTTAATTGTTGACAGCTGCTTTGCTTGTACGTGTTTCAGCTCGTCTTCGATTTTTACCTATTTAAAAAGATGGATCAAAGAACCTGTATCAAATTTTGTGTGAAAAACGAAATTAAGTGCGCGGATGAGTTCCGAATGTGGAATGTGTCATACGGAGAAGCTACTTTGGACCAAAGCAATGTTTATCGGTGGCACAAAATGTTCTCAGAAGGCCGAGAAGATGTGAACGACGAGAAGCGTGCCGGACGTCCGAGCACTTCAACAACAGACGAAAAAATTGATGAAGAGAAGAAAATGGTATTGGCCAATCGTCGAATCACCGTTAGAGAAGTTGCTGAGGACCTAAACATATCGATTGGCTCGTGCTATTCGATTTTTTTCAATGATTTGGCCATAAGTCGGGTCGCCGCAAGATTCCTACAAAAACTGCTCGACGACCCAAATTTGCTTCAGAGGGTCATAACTGATGACGAATCGTGGGTTTATGGTTTTGACATGGAAACCAAAGCTCAATCATCTCAATGGAAGCTGCCGCACGAACCAATACCGAAAAAAGCGCGCCAAGTTCGGTCGAATGTAAATTTTTTGCTTACCGTTTTCTTCGATTGCAGGGACGTTGTGCATCATGAGTTCCTGTAACAGGTTAAAACGGTCAATAAGAAATATTACCTGCGAGTTATCCACAGTTTCCGCGAAACAATCCGCCAGAAACGCCCGGATTTGTGGAAGAACAAAAATTGACTCTTGCATCACGCTAACGCCCCTGCTCACACATCGCTCCTTGTGCGCGACGTTTTGGCCAAAAACAACACACAAATGATTCCACAGCCACCGTATTCCCCAGATCTGGTCCCCTGTGACTTTTTCTTGTTCCCGAAACTGAAGAGGTCATAAAAGGACGACGTTACGCTACGACT
>JAYXIM010028152.1:0-12541 GCA_037575425.1 Anastrepha fraterculus
AGCTAATTTGAAAATTTTGTGTTTTTAGTAATCAGTCCCAAGCTTACTTAAGATTAGAGTTAAATAGCTATGGTACTGGTAATGGTTGAACGGGTTAGGCTAAGGCCTTTATGCACTGCGATCTGATTGATCTATTGTGCGCCCCTAATTACTTAATTATAATCGAGGAATCGAACCAGCAGGGGAGGAGGGAGCAATTGTAGGTCTTCCTCCTCTAGTAGGTACGCACCAAAGATTCTGTGTCTTCTGTGGCCCAATGCCTCACAGTTGGTGATTAAGTGTTCCATAGACTCCTCATCATCACAGCAGGGCCTACATAATCTTGTACTAGATAATCCTATTGTGTTAAAGTGTTTATTATAGGGAAAGTTACCTGTAAGTGCTCCACAGAGTAATCTGAGGCCCTTTTTATCTAGGGTTAGAGCAGATTTTGCTCTGTTGACATTGAAGTTCAAAAACTTTTTGGAGGGATTAAGGCCATTTGTGCCGTTCCAGTGTTCACTGATTTTAGTTTTTGTTCGGATCCATTTTTTGGTTTCCTGTTTTATTTTTGTTACAGCCGAAAAATGGAGTTGGCCCAATAAATAGCCCTTCCGGCCCTTTTTGACTAGGACTCAAAAGGCAAATTTTGACAATTTAATTATTTCCTATTTAATTTGTATAATTTTTTTATAAAAATATAATTCATTCTTCTACAAAAACCATATTGATTCAACTTTTGAACTTTGCGCAAATTAAAAAAAGTGCGTGTAGCGTAGTACACACATAACAGAAGTGAAACTTTCAAGACAGACAAAGAAAGAGGGAGAGAACCGAAAGAGAATGAGAGGGAGAGATAAGGAGAGAGAAAGAATATATATCTAAATAAATTCACAACATTTGCAGAGAATACAAATAGACAAGATTGACAAAAAACGTTGTAAACGGAGAAGGGTCGACCGGTGTAGGTAAACGCCGGACACAAACCGTGGCATCAACGCGCACTACTCCGAGCGTTTATCACCCGCACAAACGCAGAGATTCCAGGGCCCCAGCAATGACACAAATTACCGCAAGGCAATACCAATAAATCCGACACCGGAATGGATAACACTTTATAGTACGCACAAGCACTAGCCAGGAAATGGAAATAAGCGCCAAAAAGTAGGCACCAAAAATGTATTTCCTTCAAGTTTGCACCAACAAACAAGCACCAAAAAGTAGGCAGTGTTATTTCTCACTAGAAATTAGCAACCACAAGGAAAAACTCAGGAAAAATAGCCTAAAGAGTATCTAAGATATACCTATATATACCTCTCCTCTCCCTCTACGTTATATCTTTTTTCTCTCTCGCGGAACGAAAATGCCCAAAACCTTGCATGGCCTTGAAATTTTACTCTCCGTTCTCGCTCGTCAATCGACGCCTAGGAAGTTTCACTTGAAAAAAATAATCAGAACATTTAGGAAAATTTCGTTTATGCAGTTGTATCCCCCAGGATATTTTGTATAATAAAGTTCAAATTGAAAGTAACTCAAAAATCGCATTGATTTTTGATTTGCTAACTGTGTTGGTTATCTTTTTTTCATAAAAAAAATGTTAAGCATTCGTTATATAAAGAAAATACACAAAAAGTTGCTAGCGAAAAAAATTGAAAATAAAAAACTAACTATATTTGTAGTTACTTCAAACTTGTATGTACTTGAATTCAGTGGGCTGTAAAACTCCATACTCAAAAATTTCCTAAAAATTCTGAATAAAAGTACAAAAGTTTGAAGGAAATTTGTAGTTTTTTTCAGTTTTCAAAAAATTTTAAATTTAGATTTATATGGTTTTTGTACTAGAACAAACCATAAAAAAAATATTTAAGTTAGATAAGAATCAAATAAATGGCCAACTCTTATCCCTGTCGATAGGTGCCTGTGCTATAGTTATATTACGCAATATACATTTTTGGTATTTTTGAAATAAATTTGTAAGCACTTTTTTTTGTTTAAAAAACCATACATTTAATATAAAAATTCTGAAAAGCTATGGCTGAAAAGTTTTGATTGCTAAGCGATTTTTGTTGCGTTGAAAAGAGCTGCTATCACCCCTGGATGTCTGTCATGTGGTGATTGTCCTCGTAAAAGATATGCTTTTATTTCCTGCCAATTCGGATTAAATGTAAAAGTAACAAACAGATCTGGTCTCCCGTAGTTACGAACATATGTCCTGAGTGTATTCGTGCATATGCCTTGGGCTCCCAGTAAATGTTGCAGGTAATAAAACTGTTTGTCCTATGTCTTGTATTGCGCCATCATTAGCGATAGCATCTCTCAAATGCAGTATGAAAAATCCCATTTGTATAGGAGGTGTCACGCCCCATTTCTAGCTGTCACCAGTTTTCTTGGAGGTGTTAGGGATTAACCTCATATAACCCCTTCCCAAATTTCATTGGTCTAGCCTAAATACTTCCAGAAATACGGACTGTTAAAAATTCCATTTGTATGGGAGGTGCCACGCCCCCTATATATATCAAAATATTTTTTAGCCCATGACCATCCTGGTAAGGTATCCAGTTCGTGTTTCAAATTTGGTTACGATCGGTTTATGCGTTTAGGACGAAAGTCGATCTATAGATACATACATAATTTGAATTTTATATATATAGAAGATAATAAACGGAGAAAACCCAAAATTCTAGGAAATTATAAAAATGTTTATTTCACTTACAATGTTGCCAGACATAGAAAAATGCACTAAAAAATTATGTACTACCACCATTTTCAAAGTAATTATATTTGTAATTTCATTAACTACGAAAATGTGTAATGATAAAAATAATGAAAATTTTAACAGGTTATTTTTGGAAAAAGTTTATAAATAAAAAGTTCACAGTAAATTGTATTCATTTTTATCATTAACTAATTTTTTGTGAAAATGGACTTACACCATTTTCAAAGAAAACGGCTCATATATGGAATACACTGTATTATTTTGAATGAATTGGTTTACTTCTAAACATAAGATTAAATTGTTTTTATTTAATAAAAAATTATCATCATGTATAAAAAGCTCAATAAAAGCCTGAATTTATCGTTAAAGTGTATTAACACTGATTTTTTGAGCTTCAGTGTAATAGTTTGGCTAGCTTCAGTAAATCCGATTTTAGCTACGTTTAAAGTGTGATCAGTTTTCCAATAGGGGTTTTTTAACAGATCACGCATGACTACTGTCAACCTAAATTCATTATTTCTGTTAGTCCAGCAAAGTGAATTAAAGCGCTGTAAATGTTGTTAAGGGGACAGATACCTGCAAAATTTCGAAAAAAAATTGTTTCCCATTAAATGTTAAACATTTTTAGAACGTAAATTTAAGTGTTTCTTATATTATTAATTGTCAACCGTGACGACTCTATTCATTGCGTTCGAACGCTGGGAGAGGTATAGTTAAGTTGTATTGAAACTTTAAACCCGTTTTTCTCAGAACTATATTTTTTTGAATTGGGGTACACGATAACTGTTGACCGATCTCCCTGAAATTTTGCACACATTTTTTTTATGATATTACTTTTTATGTGACACAAGTTTTCAAAAATTTTTCGAAAAAAGAATTTTTTTGAAGCAAAAATAGTGGGAAAATTCGCCCAGAAATTCATTTTTTAAGCATTTTACTCCGCGATTTTTTCCCCATTTTTTTTTATTAATATAGAAATTATGACTACACTTTGATCTTAGCCATAAGGCCGCCGTAGACGAATGGGCTGGTGCGTGATTACCATTCGGAATTCACAGAGAGGTCGTTGGTTCGAATCTCGGTGAAAGGAAAATTAATAAAAAAAAAAACATTTTTCTAATAGCGGTCGCCCCTCGGCAGGCAATGACAAACCTCCGAGTGTATTTCTGCCATGAAAAAGCTCCTCATAAAAATATCTGCCGTTCGGAGTCGGCTTGAAACTGTAGGTCCCTCCATTTGTGGAACAACACCAAGACGCACACCACAAATAGGAGGAGGAGCTCGGCCAAACACCTAACAGAAGTGTACGCGCCAATTATTTATTTATTTTTTATAGAAATTATGACATTAATAAACAAAAAAATTTATGGTTTCTTGTATTCAGGTCACTGACGCCGATGCTACAATACCCGCCGATTGAAAGGCCCCGCTGCGATCTTCCTGGAAGAATGAAGTGTACATCCGCCATTTTAAATGATTAAAATAAAAAAAAAAATTGTATATTATTTTAATAAATATATTCACTTCTTCATTTTAAATAATTTTAATGAAAATCAGGGAAAATATGGCCGTTTACAAGTATATGCCCCGTTAAGTGCCAACTGTGGGTTAGGATCGGTGGAAATGCAAATTAACTATTACAATTTAACTTCTATAGTTTAAGTACACATATATATACAATCATCTTAGAGAAGCATTTCTATGAAGTAGAAACTAAAAAGAGAAGTTCTTAACAAATATGGCGTACCCTAATATTACATATATAATTTTTTTATTATTGCATTTTTTCCCCCCAAAACAGATGTAATTTCATTTCATTTCCCACCAGTAATTTTCCGCATAAATCATCAGCCCGCTTGCACTTGATTTCGAGCAATTAAAACAATTAATCCATCAGTACAACTGCCCAACTGTCCTACCTCAATTCACAATTTGTAACTCGATAATAAAACGCCGCACAGCACAGCAAGTTCAGTGACGAGAGCGGCACATTTCAGCGATAAAAGATATGTAGATGCATATGGGGATATGCATTCATTTGATCGCTGACATGCAATCACAATTTAACAATTCTTAGCAATATTTACACTATGCAATTGGCAGTTGCGTTTTCCTAGAAATTTTGAAATGAATACTTTTAATAAATATAATATTATTGGTATTATCAAATGTGATTTGCGAATTATATGATGACATGCAACATTTGCGATTTCAAGTGGCAGTTCTTTCTTGTTTTGTTTTTTAATGTGTTTTTTTGCTCTCTGCATTAAACAAGCGACAATTAAATGCAATTTTTATTATTAAACTCAATTTTAGCACACATAAAAATAATAAAATGTTCATGAGTATATCACAAGCACTCGTATATATTCATATACACAAATACACTCTTAAAAATTAGAATTTTTGTATGAATTTGTTGTGAAAGAATTCCAATGGTTTGCACTAATAATGCCATCGTTTTTATGGCTACCCGCTCTGGCTTTTGTCTAAACTTTTGCGATGTGAACTTTTAAGACACTCCATTAATTGGGTTGCACTTCTAAGCGCTTAACCGTTACATATATGCCTGTGTGTATTCATATGTGTGTATATTAAATATGCGCCTTACTTACACTAATGCATTTGCATTGCAAATGCATGTCAAAGAACGAATTGCAGTTAGCTGTGAAAATGTATGTGCGAATATCACAAAACCCCACGCCCGTCACACAATGAGGTCAAAGTTTTTAGAAACGTCCAACTTAAATATCTTTGAAAAGATAAAAAAATTATGCGTTCAGATTAAATTACAATAAAACGGAAATTATTTGGGTTAAAATTTATAAATTAC
Source organism: Anastrepha fraterculus (assembly GCA_037575425.1). Taxonomy (NCBI): domain Eukaryota; kingdom Metazoa; phylum Arthropoda; class Insecta; order Diptera; family Tephritidae; genus Anastrepha; species Anastrepha fraterculus. Next base: position 5,529 of record JAYXIM010028152.1, read on the forward strand.
TTTTTGCCAAATTGAGATATAATATTTTGTGCAAAATCTATGATTTGCATTAATTTTTGGTTTTTACCAGCGCTCATTTTTACTTTTTCTTTTGAAAGCTCAAATCATTTGACACATCTGAAGGTCAAAAAATTAACATTTTTCCTGTGCTGTTGTGTATGTATACGAGTATATACACGAGTAGATATATACAGTATACATACATACATACATATATTCGCGCATTTGAGTATGAAGACTGGAATAATGAGCTGTGAGTAGCCACTGCCAATTCTAAAATTACAGAGCGAGCGCCGGCAGCAGTTTACACCCAAAGAAATGGCTTGATAAAAAAGATACGAGTATTTTGAATGCGCGCTGATTGGGTTATAGTAGGCCAGGTGTATAATGAATTCGTTTGGATTCGAGCACCTACCTGTAATAATATTAGTTCCGATTTATTTTTGTATATTTTTTGCCTTCACTTATAGAATACAGGCTGACGAATTGATCTAAGAAGCCTTCGAGACCATTTCTAGGCTTACATATAACTTCAAAGTGGCCATCTCCATCACGCCTTACAATCCTACTGCGCTTACTATTTTTATTAATTTTCATCATTTTCAAAGTTCAATTCAGCCATTTAAACAAAAGCAATTCAAGTTTCTCTTTATATCCCCCTCATGTTCGACATCGCTTACTAAACAAGGCTACGGGAGAGCTGAAGGCGGTAATGTAATTTGTGAGCTTCTTCATATTTAATGATGACTATAGTATTTGAAAATTTTAAGTATTTTAATAGCGGTCTCCCCTCGGCAGGCATTGGCAAACCTCTGCCGTTCGGAGTCGGCTTGAAACTGTAGGTCCTCCATTTGTGGAACAACATCAAGACGCACATCACAAACAAGAGGAGGAGCTCGTCCAAACGCCCAAAAAGGGTGTACGCTCCAATTATATATACGAGAATATATATAGTATTTGAGAGGTTACAATTAACCCTTTCGATTCTTTTTACGATACACGTTCTCACTTTCGCCTATATAGTAAAGTGGTTTTAGTAGGCAGATAATAGAACCCAATCGGTGAAGCTTAAACGCTTCATATCAAAATGGCGTTTTCTTAGGTTTATTTAATATGGGGGGAATGTTGATGTGAGATGTTCCCATTCCTGTGAAAACTCATATCGTTCATGATAACACAAAATTTTCCTATGTCACACGCATAGCCTGCTTGAATTGTGTCATAAAAAAGATAACAAAAATTTAAGTTTTTGCGTTTAAATATAAAATAGTTATGACTCTATAAAGAAAATAATGCTGGAATAAGTTGCTTTTGTTGTAACAGCCTAAAATATTCAACATGAATTTTTTTGGAATGTTGCTGAAGTGACAGTCATTAACCAGATATGCATTCATCTGAGTCATTCTGGTAACATTTGACCGACTGTCATGAGAGTGTGGAAGTTGAAATAAATTGCCTATAGCTCCATCCTAAAGAAGCATATTTTTGTTAGAAACCCTACCCTACTCTGTTTCACATGAATGGAAGCTCCCATAGAAATTGACTTGGAAGAAGGGATTGAGAGGCGCTTTGAATCTTTCTATTTATAAAAAATTTCATCGGCAGCTGTACGGTGCGTAAAGTCTTTGGATTATTTTAATTGCGGTCGATTGAACTTCGTAGTTGAAAGTGGCGCAAAATTATTCACCTAATTCTGCTTTTGAATAACTTTTTTATTAAAAATAATTTATTTTTGAGTGATGGAAATCTTTATTTTGACCTTTACACTCTCTATTGCTAGTCGTTTGTATATTTCAGCTGTCTATTTCACAAGTGCCAAATATGAGTCGACGCCATTTGCAGAAATTAGAAATCTTCCGATATGTTGATTAATTTTGCGCCACCTTGCATAATGGAGCCAGCCGTATTCGAATAGTTGCTGCGTGACTACCGTTCGGTTCAAAACTCACGGTGGGCACGAATCACTGAAGTGATAGAACATTTTTTTATAATAGCGATCGCCTCTTAGCAGGTAATGACAAAATTCCCAATGTATGTTTGCCATGAAAAAGCTCCGTAGAAAACCATCTGCTGTTTGTAGTCGGCATAAAACCATCCACCAATTATAGAAACACATGAAGATCCATACAATAAGTAGGTGAAAGTGGTAATTATAGTAAAGCAAAATTTCTGATTCTAGGTGGCCAGTTGACATTATTTTTTGGCTGAGTACTCGGTTTTCGAACATACATATGTATATACATTCGAATATTTGGCAATCACGATCAATTGGAAGGTTCAAAGAAAGGCGTCTCATTTCGTAAATCTCTAATCATAAACTAAATTTCGAGTACATGTTGATGTGTGTGACGGATATTATTTTAGCAGTTAAAAAGTCAATTTTTTTAATTCCATTTACTTTGCAGTTAACCAATCACAACATTGTCAATGGTTCTCATGTCGTGTGTTTTCAAATCAAAAAATTATTAGTTTGAAAATTTCTTCTTTTTACTCGAAACATGGAAACTGAAAATTTATCTATCGAACGTCAAGACGAAGGTTAGAGCTAGGGGTAAGTGGGGGAAAACAAATAAACAGAAATTTTAAAATAATACTTTTTCTGGAAATCAGTCAGTTGATAAGCACTAGAAAAAGTGGAAAAAACGTGATTTCAAAAGTTGCGTAGTTGGATGGGTCGATATACTACAGCAAAGTTGAATAAGTACTTGGACTATGGATTCTCACATAGATTTCAGGTAGATCAAAGCTGGCCCCTTCTGTTTTTAAAAGATTATATGGAGGTATATGTAGATTCCAGCTCCTACTCTTGATGTTATGTTTCACGAGTTTTAGTAAACTGACGACAGTCTGACCTGTAATATACTTCAATCAGTGGATGCACTAAGTGCCAAAGCAGCTTAGTTGTGATCTGCAGAATGCTGGATAAGTACACAAAAGGTGCTCCTATGCACTTTTAGCATTACATAGCCTTACATGATACACACTTTTCATTAGTGTCCAGACAGAGCCTCGTAATATTCCAACTATTAGGTTACAACTCCACATTGGAAGAATTTGAACGCACTTACAGGCACCAAAAACAAAAAAAAAAAACAAAAAAAAAAAAAAATACGCACCACTTGTGATTATAAATTTTGGTATTTAATTTTTTTTAATTTAATTTTATATAAAAAATCAGTTCATTCTTTAACATAGCCTGTATAGGTATATCAAGGTTTCAGATTTAGTACAAAATTAAACATTTCTTGTTTTATTAAAGTTTTTAACTTTTAATCAGATTTTTTTATAAAAATTTTGAGTAAACTGTTTTATAGTTTATTTAATTCTAATGGATAAGATGTAGGTGTGAAGTTTTTAAAATTTGCGCTGATTTACAACATTTTATATTTTTTTGACGGTATTATGATTTTTTTCATACAAAGAAAAAAATTTTTTGTTGATGGTATTATGATTTTTTTCCATGGCTTTTGTTAAGGAATGTACTATATTTTTATTTAAAACTAATTAAAATCTAAACAAAAAATTGTATGTCAAAATGGAAAGCCGCGAGTACTGGGGAGTTTTTTCGACGGGTGTAAACAGTTGTTGCATTTTGTTTTGTATGAGTGAATCATGATTTATGCCCACTGGATGCATCAGTAAAGGAATTGCCCTGCGCTATCATTACTAAGAATATGTTTAGCTTAGTTCTAAAGTGGCTAAGGGCAGAGAAAATGTTTAACTAACTATTTAAATATAATTTATAGTAATAAATTCAATTCAATAAATTTCAGTCAAATTTTTTTGTAAATTATTGAATTTTTTGCCTATTTTATCTAATGATTAGTTCGTTTCTCAAACTTCAACTCACTACCTAATAGAATTAACTTCATAAGCCGTATCTGCAAACTGAAGTACACTGGCACTTACACACAATGTGAATATAGTGAAATCTTCAAAAATTTAAAAATGTTATTTAAACGATATTTGCCTTTGCGAACCAATTTCTTTGAGCGTAAAAAAAATCATAGCCAATTGCTGATTTAATTCAGCAGATTATTTCAGTTTATTATGGGTATCATAAAAACGCCATTTCGTCCGTATCCAATCAAGTCTAGGGGGAATGAAAAAGGGGTAAAAGTGACAGAAGCTATCTGCGGTACTGCGGTAAATTTTTACACAGGAATAAAAATAAAGATGTGAGCGATAAAAGGCAAGTACATTTTTTGTTATTCTCATGAGTTCGTATGTTTGCTTTCAGGAACCCTCTTGTTATTCCTTGGTCTTTATAGTAGTATAATTCTTAAAAAATTTGCGTTATTCTTCACAAAAAGTCTTGTGTTTTATATGTGGACTGTGTTCAAGAATTAAATATTTACATAAACATCAATATTTTTGTAATTTTTAATTTTTTGATTTTGACGTGTTTGCTCAATTTATTTCTTTAATCTTTAATTCACTGATATCCAGATTAGCATGAGTAAGAAATAACTCTGTTGACCTCGATAAACCACCTTGGATAAACCAACCTTGAATCGCAATTATAATAAATGTTAATACATTTTTTTTTTGTTTTTGTTACTGATAGATGCTATCATTCTGGCTCGTCACAAATTGAGTTCAGGCATTATTGAACTAAGTGAGTTTCAGGTTGACGGTTTTGAAATTTTACGGTTAAATGTTATGGAGTTCTGCCCTTGATGAATTATCCGATACTGACGTTTCGTTTGAGTTTTTATTATTTTATAATTTTTAATATGGAGAAAAGTCTCAATATTATCAGTTGCGCTTCTAACTTGCACTCCATCGTCTTAGAATTCAATAAACTATAGAAATGAATATTAAAATAAAATATTAGAATTTCTAATCAAAAACCGTGAAATTATGAAGAAAAGTTTGTGGATTTTTTCTAGTTTTTAATATAGCTTAAAACATGGATTTATATGGTTTTTGTTAGACAAGGAGCTATATTTTTATGCAAAAATCATTTTCTCAAACTTGATTAAAATATGAATCATTGGTCGCAGTTATATGCATAAAAATTAGGACCAAATGCTAAATGTCATCAACGATGGAAATGAAATAATTTTAGCGCAAGAAGAAGTAAAAACTACTTGGGAAAATGTGTGAAGGGTTTATTTAATGATGAATCCAGGCAAGACTTCGGTTTGAACATTAAAAATGATATATTGTCGGGACAATAAGGTGTTAACAAAAGAAGAGGTGTTAAAAGCAATAAATTCTGCAAAAAATAAAAAATCCCTAGGGACAGATGAAATTCCAGCTGAATTATATAAACTTGTAGATGAAGAAAATATAGGATTTATTGTTCAGTTTAATAAAATCTACGTTTATGGTGTATATCCAAAGGAGTGGCTGCAGTCGACCTTCTTGTCATTGAAAAAAGGGTGAAAGCGCCAATTATATGTATATATACATATATCCACAATATAATTTAATCTTTATCTGATCATGCGAAGTATGCTCAAAGATATCGAAAGCTCCTTAAGAGACGAGGAAGCTGGGTTTAGACCTCACCGAAGCTGTGTTGACCAAGCCAACACACTTCGGATTATAGTAGAACAATCAGTTGAGTGGCGCTCCCCGCTCTACATGCTGTTTGCAGACTTTAAGAAGGCGTTCAACACTATCAAAGGAGATGCAATATGGGTGGCACTGAGTAGAAACGGAGTTCCCGCCAAGATAATCCGCCTCATCAAAGCCCTCTACGAGAACTCCGAACTGGCATTGCTTCACAAAGGCGATATCAGCGATCAATTCACTACCAATACAGGCGTAAGGCAAGGTTGTCCCCTGTCGCGCCTTCTCTTCGCCATCGTCTTTGATGACGTCAGGTGCCAACTGACCCGGCACAAAAATCGTATGGAGTTTCACCAGACATCTTGAGAACTTGGACTTCGCCCATGACATTTGCCTCCTCTCTCACAAACTCTCTGACATACAAGCGAACGCGGACAACCTAGTCGCGCTGGCACGCGCTGTCGGACTGGAGGTCAACATCGCCAAGACCCGATGGAATTCGTCGAAATCTTCTGCTACCTCGGCTGCAGATGGTGGAGCAGATGAAAATGCCCACTGGAGGCTACACAAAGCAAGGGAGGCAGGCATTCAGGCGAATGCAAACAGTATGGGGAAGTTCACAAATCTCCAGGCGGACTGAACTATGAATATTCGGCTCATGCGTGAAGTCCATATTGTTGTACGGAAGCGAAACATGGCTGGTCTCTAACACCATCACACAGAGACTACAATCCTTCATCAACAAATGCCTTCGCATCATCTGCAGAATATTCTGGACAAAAACCGTCAGTAATGACGCTCTGTGGAGATTAACGAACGAGGAACCCATTCTTAGGCAAATCAAACACAGAAAGTGGCGATGGATAGGTCACACATTGAAAAAACCATCAGATTGCATCACGAGGGACTGGAACCCGCAAGAGAGCAGATGTTGCGGTCGACCAAAAAATACTTGGAGAAGGTCTATGCTGCGCGAACTAGCTGATGCCGACATCTCATGGGACGGTGCAAAAACAACAGCACAAAACCGAGTACAATGGAAGAGTGTTGGATATGGTTTCTCCTTTGCCGTGCAATGAACTTAGTAGGCAATAAGATTTTGTCGAATTTGATGTTAACTTTTTAAAAGCCTCCGGCTGCGAATACACCAAGCAAAGGTAATTTCTCAGAAGTTTATTTTCCTCAAAGAGTTATACCCCATTGTAATCACAAAAAGTTAAATAAAAATATATTAAAATTAAAAAAATATTTACACTTTTTATGAACAATACTTGTATGCCCAATATTTGAATATGCGATGAGAAATTACAAAATTTGATTAAATAATATGGATTCTACATATTATATGGTAGTTTTAAAGGTTGTGGAAGCAAGGCTAAATATTAAATAAAAGAATATGGAAGAGGTGGCTTATTTTAGGCCATGGAACAGATTTAGGGGTAGAATCAAGAAAAAAGAATTTTTTTGCACCATCCTAAAGAAACGAATTTTTT
>JAYXIM010028153.1:0-12389 GCA_037575425.1 Anastrepha fraterculus
CCTTTTTTTAGCTGGATAAACATGCGAAGTTAGGAGCTGGGGAGTTTATGAATCTCCATTAATTTCAATTTGCCTGGAAGCAGAAAATACAATGTAGAGAATGCAAAAGTGGCGCCATCCACAGTACCATTTGTTTGTTCTGGGTGAATGTAACTGGATCGGCGGTTTTGAGTTACGTCTGCAGAGAAAATAAACAAAATAAACTATTATCTGAAAAGTTAGGCGAGGTTCTTCTTCTTAATTGGCGCTATAACCGCTTACGCGATTTTGGCCGAGTTTAACAAAGCGCGCCAGTCGTTTCTTTCTCGTGCTAACCGGCGCCAGTTGGACACACCAAGTGAAGCCAAGTCCTTCTCCACCTGATCTTTCCAACGCAGAGGAGGCCTTCCTCTTCCTCTGCTACCACCAGCTGGTACCGCATCGAATACTTTCAAAGCCGGAGCGTTTGTATCCATTCGGACGACATGACCCAGCCAACGAAGCCGCTGGATCTTTATTCGCTGCGCTATGTCTATGTCGTCGTAAAGCTCATACAGCTCATCGTTCCATCGTCTACGATATTCGCCGTTGCCAACGTACAAAGGTCCAAAAATCTTACGCAGAATCTTTCTCTCGAACACTCCAAGCGTCGCTTCATCGGATGTTGTCATCGTCCAAGCTTCTGCGCCATACGTTAGGACGGGCATGATGAGAGTCTTGTAGAGTGTTAGTTTTGTTCGTCGAGAGAGGACTTTACTGCTCAATTGCCTACTTAGTCCAAAGTAGCACTTGTTGGCAAGAGAGATTCTACGTTGGATTTCAAGGCTGACATTATTATCGGTGTTAATGCTGGTTCCTAAATACACGAAGTCTTTTACAACCTCAAAATTATAACTGTCAACAGTGACGTGGGTGCCGATACGCGAGTGCGCCGACTGTTTGTTTGAAGACAGGAGGTACTTCGTTTTGTCCTCGTTCACCACCAAACCCATTCGCTTTGCCTCTTTATCCAGTTTGGAGAAGGCAGAACTAACAGCGCGGTTGTTAAGGCCGATGATGTCAATATCATCGGCATACGCCAGCAATTGTACGCTCTTATAAAAAATTGTGCCTGAGCGATTAAGTTCTGCGGCTCGTACGATGCTCTCCAACATCAGGTTAAAGAAGTCACACGACAGTGAGTCACCCTGTCTGAAACCTCGTTTGGTATCAAACGGCTCGGAGAGGTCCTTCCCAATTCTGACGGCGCTGCTGGTGTTGAGCAACGTCATCTTACATAGCCGTATTAGTTTTGCGGGGATACCAAATTCAGACATAGCGGCATACAGGTAACTCCTTTCCGTACTGTCGAATGCAGCTTTGAAGTCGACGAAAAGATGGTGTGTGTCGATTCTCCTTTCATGGGTCTTTTCCAAGATTTGGCGTATTGTGAATATTTGGTCGATGGTAGACTTTCCAGGTCTGAAGCCACACTGATAAGGTCCAATCAGTTGGTTGACGGTGGGCTTCAGCCTTTCACACAATACGCTTGCTAGAACCTTATAGGCGATATTTAGAAGACTAATCCCGCGGTAATTGGCACAAATTGCGGGATCGCCCTTCTTGTGGATTGGGCAGAGCACACTTAAATTCCAATCGACAGGCATGCTTTCATCCGACCATATTCTGCATAGGAGCTGATGCATGCACCTTACCAGCTCCTCGCCGCCATGTTTGAATAGCTCAGCCGGCAGTCCGTCGGCGCCCGCGGCTTTGTTGTTCTTTAACCGTGATATTGCTATTCTTACCTCGTCATGGTCGGGTAACGGAACGACAATTCCGTCGTCAACGATTGGGGTATCGGGATCTTCACATTCTCTATGACATGCGCAGCTGTCACCGTTTAACAGATTCGAGAAGTGTTCCCTCCATAATTTAACATTGCTCTGTACGTCAGTCACCAGATCGCCGTCTTTGTTCTTACAGGACAACGCCCCGGTATTAAAACCTTCTGTAAGCCGCCGAACTTTCTGGTAAAATTTTCGGGCGTTGTTCCTATTGGCCAGCATCTCAAGCTCCTCGCACTCACGTATTTCGGCCTCTCGTTTCTTCTGTCGGATAATACGTCTCTCTTCCTTTTTCAGCTCTCTGTAGCGATCCCACATGGCTCGCGTTGCGCCCGATCGCAGCGTGGCTCTATAGGCGGCATCTTTTCTTTCGGCGGCAGCATGACATTCCTAGTCGTACCAATTGTTTTTTCGGGCTCGCCGGAATCCGATTTCTTCTTCGGCGGCGGTACGTAGGGAACGAGAAATGTTGCTCCATTGCTCGCGCATGCCGGTGTGTTGGGCAGTGCTCTCCGAGAGCAGGAGTGAGAGTCGAGTGGCGAATCTTCTGGCTGTCTGTTGTGATTGCAGCTTTTCGATGTCGAACATTCTTTGCGTAGGTAGATGTACGTTTTTTGCTGCACAGAGGCGTGTGCGCAGTTTGGCTGCAACAAGGTAATGATCCGAGTCGATGTTGGCTCCTCGGATCGTACGTACATCTAATACACTAGAAGCGTGTCTTCCATCTATCACAACATGATCGATCTGGTTTCGCGTTTTTCGATCAGGAGACAGCCAGGTAGCTTGGTGTATCTTTTTATGCTGGAATCTGGTGCTGCAGACTACCATGTTTCGGGCCCCGGCGAAGTCGATCAGCCTCTGTCCGTTACCGGATGTTTCGTTGTGTAGGCTGAATTTTCCGACTGTGGGACCAAAAATTCCCTCCTTGCCCACCCTGGCGTTGAAGTCGCCAAGCACGATTTTTATGTCGTGGCGGGGGCAGCGCTCATAGGAACGTTCCAAGCGCTCATAGAAAGAATCTTTGGTCGCATCGTCCTTCTCTTCCGTCGGGGCGTGGGCGCAAATTAGCGAGATATTAAAAAATCGCGCTTTAATGCGGATTGTTGCGAGACGCTCGTCCACCGGAGTGAACGACAGTACTTGGCGACGAAGTCTCTCTCCCACAACAAATCCGACACCGAATTTGCGCTCCTTTACATGGCAGCTGTAGTAGACGTCGCAAGGTCCTATGTTTTTCTTACCTTGCCCCGTCCATCGCATCTCTTGGATGGCAGTGATGTCAGCCTTTACTCTCACGAGGACATCAACCAGCCGGGCAGAGGCACCTTCCCCATTAAGGGACCGGACATTCCAGGTGCATGCCCTCAAATCGTATTCCTTATTTCGTTTGCAGGGGTCGTCATCAGTGTTGGAAGTTCTCATCCGAGGCTTTGTTGCTGTTTTCATTGGGGGGCTTTTTAAGTGGCGGGTCCCAAACCCAGCGCACAACCAGCTATGCTGGGATGCTTCGCCTTCTCACTTTAGCTCACTCCCGAACGGGTGTACGGAAGCTAACCAGAGGATACGTGGGCTAATCCCGGGCGTTGTGAGCTGCTTGAACCATATGTAGAAGAATCGTCCTGGCCACTCCCAAGTGAATGGCGATCAGTAACTTTCCCCACTTGCGTGGACTTCTACACATGGAACCATCCTCCAAGGTGAGGTTAGGTGACGGTATTAGCCACTCTTCGTGAGGGTGTGGAGGAACCTTCAACGTTTAGAGGTCCTTTGTGATACCCCTAGTTTTGTTCAAGTCGCAGCTCTAATTCCCAATGTAGGGACATCATTTCGTCTCTCTAATAAACGAAGAAATACACTTTAAGAGCTTAGGCAAAGTGTGCAAAGTTAATCAATCGTGAATCAATCAGTGCATATTCTGATTTAAAATTAAACAAAAAAAATATTATTAAAAATTGTTAAAGTACGAATGATAATAAAGGCTCCAAAGGTAGTTTCTTCGTTGCGTTTTTATTGCTTTCACTTTCCGTCGTTTGTTTTGCTTCTGTTCACGATCAGTGTAGATTATGTAATTTAATTGCGCATGAGCACTTGGATGAAGAATAAAACTCGTCTATTCTGATGTCATTTCAAATGTTTAAAGGGTGAAAAACAGGATAAGGGGAGGGGTGGGGAGTGTTATAAAAAACCCAGAAACGCTTCGCAGCACTGATGACGCTTTGTCTTATGATAGATTAAAGTAAATTTTATTGTGACCGCCGTAGCCGAATGGGTTGGTGCGTGACAACCATTCGTGAGTGCGTAAGTTTGAATCTCCGGGCATTAACATCAAATTATAGAAAACGTTTTTTTATTTATTTTTTTGTTTTTAATTTGATTGCCAACCATTTTAATCCCAATAAACAACATTTCTTTAAAAACGCCTCTGGTGATTCCTTTACATTCGCTCAATTTTTAATAGATATTTTGCAAGAAAAATATTGTTCAAATGAGGAATTATTATACGATAACTGACTGAATAAATTAACACTTTCTGTGTCGCCCAAAATAATTCTTAAAAGCATGAGGTTTCTTTACCAAATAAATATAACCCCCAATATCTCACTTTTCTAGGTATTAAAATATGTTCTCGTGCTTTTTGAATCCATAATCAGCCATTTAATTCATTATAAACACAAAAGGGCTTAATATTCGCGCACATCCTATGTACTGAGGAAACCTGAGTCTTGCCGTTTTACATGTCACGTAACATAGCCATTACATTCAAGAGCTTGCCATAGTTGACAAATTGCCATTAAAGAGCTACTATTTAGTTCACATTTTTTTTTTTGTATTATAATTTTATTACCATTTTTTATTTCTAACAAGTCGACCATTTTCAGAATTACTTGCATTCTTATTAAAACTATTTTACCTGTTAATAAAAACTGGATCTCCAAGTCGCCAAATTCAAAATTTCAAAGCAATTTCCATTCATACTGTCACCAGATAGCATAAACACAAACCACATGCCTTCTATTGTTTGCAGTTAGAGGGCAGATCAAAAATTAAACTCAGATAATGATGCTGAATGTATCTAGTTTGTGGGTGACTACCATTTGGTAGCGCTAGGGTGCGAAGCCGGCTGTGAGTACCAAATACCAACAATTATAAAAAAATTTTTTCTAATAGCAGTCGCACTTAGATGGGCAACGTCAGTGAAAAATCAAAAAATTATCGGCCACCGTTCGTATAAAACATCAAGAAGTACATCACAAATCGGAGAAGGAGCTCGGTCAAATACCAACACCATATATTATAAAGCGTTTTCCAAGAACAGGTGTTATTTATAAATAGCCCGCTATTTCCATAGATGCCACTTTTGAAGTTGTAATTTTTTGATATTTGACCAGTAGAAACTACGCCATTAATAAAAATGGAACGATACACGCTTAAATAACGCATTGAAATGATTAAAATTCACTATAAAAATGGTGAAAATTTGGCAAACACGGTTCGTAAAACTCGAACATTTTTGGGTCATCGTGAAGCACCTTTTCGGACTACAATACAGAAATTGGTGAAAAATTCGAGCTGTTGGGACAAGTTAGTGATGTGAAGAATAAAACCCGTGCACTTCGCTCAAGAACAGCCGAAAATATTGCTGTTGTAGCCGAAAGTGTTGAAGAAAACCCAGGTTTGTCCATTCCTCGTCGTTCTTTGGAATTAGGCATTCCACAAACGTCATTACACCGTATTTTGCATAAAGATTTGTGTCATAAGGCTTATAAAGTCCAGTTAACACAAGAACTCAAGCCGACCGATCATCAACAACGTCGTGTCTTTGCTGATTGGGTAGTTGAAATGCATTAAAATGATCCGGAACTCCATCGAAAAATCATCTTGAGTGATGAGACCCATTTCCACCTCGGTGGCTTCGTCCACAAGCAAAATTGTCGGATCTGTGGCTTAGAAAATCCAAAAGTTAGGGTTGAGAGGCCTCTCTATCCTCAACGTGTGACTGATTGGTGCGGTTTATGGTCCGACGGAGTCATTGGACCTTACTTTTTCGAAAATGAAGCTCGAGCAACAGTTACGGTGAATGGATTGCGCTATCGAGAGATGATTAACGATTTTTTATGGCCGAAATTGAATGTTATTGATCTGGACAACGTTTATTTTCAACAAGACGGCACTACGTGCCACACAAGCAACGAAACCATTGATCTTTTACGGGAAAAGTTCTCCAACAACACCTCTTATTGGAAAACCATTTATATTCATTATATCATTAAACCTGAGCAAAGCTATCTTCCAAGCACACAAAACTGACCTTTTTACGTTTTGCTATTCATGCTGAGTTCATACAAATTCTAATTTTATCCGAGGAAGAACGGGCGAACTGCGAAGTGTGGTGTCGAAAGTTGAATAAAGGAAATTGGCTTAAATTCACACCCTTAAGATTCTTGTATGTCGTTCAGGTTATAATACCTTTCAAGCAAACTGCGGTTGTGTTATAAAAGAAAAATGTCATGTTTGGAAATATGAATTGTGTGAATGTGCACATTTGGGAGCTCTCAAAACTGTTACTTTGCTCTGACTAATCAGAAAGTATCAACATGCGACAACCCAAGTATAGAAAAACAGCTTGAGATTCAAAGTGCGAAATGGGTAATAGTAAAAAATATTAATATTCATTAGAATTTATTGTAACGAGCACAAAGTAGGCCCTTCCACAATAATATACTTATAATTTCCAGTAATCCAAACATCAAAACACACTGGACGCCTTAACACGCATTTTTCAGAATCCACTTCAATTCTCGCAACGAGGTCTACTTTTATTTTCCATCGATTGAAAGCGGGCAGCTCGAAGTGTTTGAATTTTGGAGAGAGAAAAATGTCGGTCAAGTGGATATGGTAATTCTTCGGTGACATTTGCTGAGTTCGTGGCCACAAATTCGTTTACATTGATACTCGTAGTCCTGTGAGATGGTAAAATCTGCATCGTGGTGCGAAGTCTATGCATTTTTCCAAAAGTCTAAGGTTTTAGACGATTTTGTTTTTTTAATTTTCACAATCTCTTTTAACGAGTATTTTTTTTTATCTACAGGAATATAAATAATTATATTACATAATTTAAGCAGCTAGCAAGCTATCAAGTTTTTTTAAATCATCAACTGCTTGTTCTTTTTTTAAAAATTGTCAGGCTAATTCCTGCCAACTCAAAAACTATTTTTGGTTAAAAAGTTAATTAGTATATTTTAGTATAATAAGAAAGAAATTACTTTGCTATACCATATTGAATGTTGTCCTCTGCTGCAACATATATTGCAATAGTAATTTCCAACTGTACGCACTCACAGAAATCATGCGAGGTGTGTTCAAAATGTAAGGGGAATTTTCATTTTTCTCAAAAAAAATTTATTTATTCATCAATAATCTACTTGATATCCTTTAAAGTAGTCCCCTTAAGACATAATACACTTGTGCCAGCGTTCTTTCTCAAATCATCGAACCAGTTATGATATGCATTTTTTATGTATGTCTTTGAGTCTCTCAGCGATTCGGCTTGTATCTCCTCAATCGTCGCAAAACGCCATCCTTTCGTGGGTCTCTGCAATCTTCGGAACAGGAAAAAGTAGCAGGGCCAAATCTGGTGAATACGGTGGTTGAAGCATAATAAAGGTTTTGTTTTTTTGCTAAATAGTCTCTCCCAAGCTATGATGAGTGAGCAGGTGCATTGTCGTGATGCAAAAGCCATGCATTTTTTTCTCGCAAACGGCGAATAACTTCAAGGTAATACTCCTTATTCACCGTACGACTTTGTGACAAGAATTACTGATGTAATCGAAGAAAACATTGAGCAAAACCTTTATATTTAATCGTGCTTGTTTTGGTCTTGGCTATCCTGGACTCTTCCATTGGGATGATTGGGTTTTTTCGACGTCATAAACATAGTTGTATATCCGTGATTCGTCACCAGTTATGATACTTCTAAGCATCTGGATCATCGTTGACGTCGTTCAACAATTCTTGAGCGATGCTCATGCGACGTTTTTTTTGGTAAAAATTCAATAATTTTGGCACGAACTTCGCTGGCACATGCGTCATGCCGATTTTCCATAACAATTTTCTTCTTTTTCTCAACATTTTTATCGGTTGTGATGTGCTGGAGCATCCATTCACATCTTTCCGACCCTCTGTGAAAAGCTTGTACCACTTGTAAACATTTTTTTGACTCAGAGTACTCTCACCTACTCTACTGTCAACATTTGAAGTATTTTTAAGCAGTTATTTCCATGTTTTACACATAATTTGATGCAACTTCTTTCGTCAATTTTTTTCGAAAGCAAAAAATCGCCGAACACGCAAAACTCTTGTCTTTTCTATGCCTCTCACAAACAAATTAAACATTTTATATTGCTAAAACCGTGAACATAGCGTTGAGACGAGTGTACCAACATAAAAATAAAATAATAATTAAAGGTGGAATGCACGTAGCCCGCGAAATTTGAAAATTCCCCTTATTTTCTGAGCATACCTCGTATGAGAGGGAAAACGTAGAATAGCTAAGACTGCAGAAATTTTTTGAGAATTTCCTAAGGAAAAACAAAAACAATTTTAACAGTGCAAACAAGGGCATAGATAGCTAACATGGCAGAACAATATGTAGTATGCAATTCAGTGCAGAAGAAGTAGTATTTAGCAGCAACAAGAAAAAGTGCTGGCAAAGTGAGCAAGAAAGTGGAAAGAAAGCTTTGCATTAGAGCAATTCCTTCACCGCCTTGTGCAGCAGCTGCAAATAATTGCATAGTATTCGCAGATTTATAATTTACTACAGGATGTTTCTAGTGAAAAAAAATATTTTTAAAAATTAAATTAAATAAACCAAACTAATTACTTTTGGTATTAGTAAAAGAGTTCAGCGGGGTCAAATTACAGTTCAGTGGCGGTTAGTTGTTGTTGTTACAGCATAAATGTTCCCCAAACATGTGCAAAGAATACAGCTGCAGTTACAATCTTTGGCCGGATATAGATCCGGATCGTTCCGGTAACGTAGAACCGACAGCGACAGTAAACCGCTAGATGGCGCATACCACCATATATTAGTTCGGAAAGGATTAATGGGCTTCTGAAATTAAAGATTCTACACGTTCATATGGTCTCTTTATGATATCTGTTCAAGAAGGATCCAAATTTCCTTCCTAAGTCTTTACTACATCTGCCATTTGTAAAGATATCACTCCCGTCACAATTTGTGGGCAAAACTTTAAAGGTGAAAGCACTTTTATTAAGATTATTACAGCTTAATACATTTTTTCACAATTTATCCAGTTTTATTGACACTGAAAATGCCCCGAGAAAGTGCGAAATTAAAAATTGTGGAAAGCTTAATCGCAAATGCTGTGGAGGAAACTTCGTTTATTATATAGCATGCATTTGCTTAAACACTTTGTTAAACATAAAAAAATTAAAAAAAAAAAAAACTAGTTGAAGAGTTTTAAAAGTTTAAAAACAAGTAAAATTTATTTCTTATTATATTTGCTAACAATTTAGCTCAGCCATCACGACTCGTTTTCTTTTATTCTGGCTCCATTTCCCAATTCCTATATTTGAACATTTTTATGTACCTCTCTTTTCAATACCCAAATTTGCTTTCTCCAACTTGCCATGTATTAGAAAATGATCATGCTTGACTGACAGGTACTCGGACGTATGTTTCCCCATTGTTAGTCTTATACAAACAAAATACACTTAAAACACTACCGACACATAGCCTAACGAATTAAAAAACTGACTATGAATACCACTACTAGAAATATTAGCGTCAGTTTACGGGATCGACAATGTGGAAAACATACGAACGCTATAAAGAGTTCGAAACGGGCCCTTCCAGTCATCCAACTCTGAAACTTATGAAAAAATTCAAAAAGTGAAGAGAGTTATTCTCGGAGATCGTCGTGCGAAAATCAGATAGATATTAGCCGATTCTGTTGTTCCACTTGGAACACTACAATGCCGTTATGTACAAAGTTTTGGGCATGAAGAGAGGCTTGTGTCGCGAGTGTGCAGTAAGTTTGATTTTATAAAATAAGCATTGAACGCTCTTTAATAGGTTTTAATTATGAAATCTATTTACTCCGATTTAATTCGATTTCGCTTGTTAATTTTATAGAAGCAGTTAAAATTTACTTCAAAAATGTCAATATTAAAAAAAATGTCAAAATTACATCTTAAAAAATTGTGGATATTTTCAGTTATTCAACAGAGCGGCGAACAAAAATGTTTGAGACGACTAGCTCTGAACCCGTCTTAAAAACATTGCGGCATGATTGTCACTGATCTTCATTTGAAAAAAGTATTGGAGCAGCATTTGAACTCATGTGTAACTATAGCAAAACGGAATTTTGAATATAAATAAATAATAAATAAATAAATAAAAATTTGGACCTTCGGAATTGAAGCATTGCATTGAAGAATTGAAACCTACACTGAACGTTATACAACGTCAATAATTCGTTAGTTTCATGTATTGTAGGAAAACGTTTTCTCAGATAAAGCTCATTTCCATTTAAACCGAAACACGCCACACGAAACGCCCGTGGAAAACTATTTTAAATGTCGTCTTACAAATTGACATTTATTGTTGCGACAGATTTTATATATTATAGTACTCTGTGGGCAAAAAGTAAGGTGAATTTGGTTGTAAAATGAAAAATCTTTATTTATTCTTGTAAGTCAATTTCATCCCCTTCAAAATAATTCCCTCTCGATGAAATACACTTATACCAACGATTCTTCCAATCCCCGAAACATGCCGAATAGTCCATTTCCGGTATAGCCATCAGCACCTTCTTCGATTCAGCTTTTATCTCCTCAATCGACTCGAAACGCGTTCCCCGGAGTGGTCTCTTGAGTTTTGGGAATAGCCAGAAGTCACACGGAGCCAAATCAGGCGAATATGGTGGTTGCAGAACGATATGCGTGGAATTTTTGGCGAAATGGTCACGAAGAACGAGTGCAGTGTGAGACGATGCATTATCGTGATGCAAAAACCAAGTTGTTGGCCCATAATTCTGGTCTTTTTAGATGAATTGCTTCACGTAAACGACGCATAACGCTCAAATAATATTCCTTATTAACAGTTTGGCCAGGTGGAAGGAATTCATAGTGCACCACACCACGAAAATCGAAAAAAACTGTCATTATGAAATTTATTTTTGACCGACTTTGACGTGCTCTTTTCGGTCTGGCCTCGCCTTTAGCACGATATTCGCTTGACTGGTCGGTTGTTTCAGGGTCGTAAGCATAAATCCAAGTCTCATCTCCCGTAATGATGCATTTGAGCTTGTCCTGATAGTCTGAAAGCATTGTTTCACACACATCAACGGGACGACTTTTTTCCATGAAATTAAGAGTTTTCGGTACCAAACGAGATTTGACTTTTCGTAGGCCCAAATGGTCTTTCAAAATGGTTTTCACAGATCTTTCTGATATTCCGATCATATCAGTAAGGTCTTTAACAGTCAACCGACGATTTTTGAGCACTAACTGCTTCACTTTATTGACGTGTTGCTCATCTGTTGACGACGATGGTTGTCCGGAGCGCTCCCAGTCATCAACACGTTCTCGACCCTCTTTGAAGTCTTTGTACCACTTATAAACATTTTTCTGCGACATTGTCGAATCACCAAATGCCTTCTGCAACATGCTAAATATTTCCGCAGCCGAAATTTCATTCCGAAAACAAAATTTGATGGCACTTCTCTGCTCAATCAAATCGGATATTGTAAAAATCGAAAAATGCACTCTTGTTCGTTTGGTAAACACAAGCGTAAATATATTACTGATAATGACATTCACATGAAAGTTAGCCCAGATTTTATTAACAGTGCTGCCAACTTATGAAAAAAATAACTAGAGCGAAATTTTAATCCCGCGAAGTTTGACAAATAAATTCTCCTTACTTTTTCCCACAGTAGTATATCACGTTCATTTTTTCATTTTCTCTTCACTTCAAGTTTTCAAAGAACTGCCATAGAAAAAATGGCTTTAAACACTTATACTCACAATTTGGTATTGATATTATTATTTATGTGTACTTTATTTCATAAAAAGTAAGTTCAATTATCAACATTTTTAATGCATAGCCAGACGAACAAAGTTGACGAATTTATCACTGGAACAAATTAGCCCTCGGTAAACGATGCCTGTTGCAAGAGACAACTAAAATCCACACCTCAGCCTGTTAGCATTAACTCAACGTTAATAGACTGAGCGAAACAGCTACAGAAACTTACTGACGATGAAACTCTTCGGTGACGTTTGGAATACTGTTGACATTGTATTTAAATTTATTGAGAAAGAGGGGATTAGAGAAATACTCTGAATCAAGGAAAGGGGCACAATTGATCTTTCAGGTCGCTGTGCTAAATGCCCTCATAATAATAACTAAAAAGCACTAATTTTTATCGAAAACACCGTACATCACTAGCCATAGCTTTCATTAATCCCTCAGCTACTTGCGGGAGATTTTCTGTGGGCCAACTGATCCAACTTTAAATTTATTCCAAAGAATGAAAGTAGGGGCTTGCCAAGTTCTTT
>JAYXIM010028154.1:0-12324 GCA_037575425.1 Anastrepha fraterculus
AGGGGCTCAACCAGTGTGACTGACAAAAAAAACAGGTGGTTTTTGAAAATTTATTTTTAAAAAAGTTTTACATTGATTGTTTTAAAACTTTGTGAGTATATTAATATATAATTAAACTTCAAGTACAAATTTTTTCAAAGGAAAATCTGGACTTTTCTTCTAATAATAGGGCATCTCTCGAAGGTCCAAAAAAAAAAAGTTTCCCCACTGCTGCCTTTGTTACGGTCTTCAGAGTGCCTCAAATAAAAAAAACAAAAAAGTCATTAAAGATGATGGTATCACGCGTTGATTAACGCAGGATTGTGGTGAAAAAACGAAATCCAAAAAAATCCCGCAGTTTTGAAAAAAGTATAAAAATTTAGCTTGAAAATGTGATAGTATTTCACATCGCAAATTTACAATTTTTATTAGATTGAAATATCGGAGGGTCATTCAATGTAAAAATGAATACTTAAAATGAGGAAACAAGATTCAAGTCGATCGTAAAATTAGTTTTTAAGTTACAGTGGCAGCAAATTAAGAAAACGCTATTTTGAGAAAAACGTTTTTAAAGAAAAAAATACTGATCTCACATTTATAAAACGATAAATATCATACCTAATCCTAATCTGCTATTCCAGGCCCATATAATTCACCTTCTTCTTCTTCAAAAAGTTGCTGCTTGCTTGCTGAAAAATATGAAACAAATTTTTTTGAATTTTTCAAAGTTTCACACTGGTTGAGCCCCTTAAAAATGGAAAATCGTGGTGGTAAATAGTTCTGTGTGGCTTTTTGTGTCTTTGTTTTCTATTTTATTTACATATTTCTTGGCACTTTCGCGTGGAACACTTGTGTTGTTATTTATTTGTTTCTTTTGTATTTTTTGCGGCATTGAAATTCATCTGTAAATGCAACATTTTACCGCATTGAGTGGCGTCAATGGCTAGCGGAAACGCAAAGGACTTAGTCAGGATCGGTTGAAGTAAACGTTGCAGTTGTCATTTATTCTCAAAAGATGACACACACATACATGAATATGTGCATATCCATATTTGAGAATGTTAAGACTGAAGATTTCGAGGATGGTTGGTTAGAGTGCGGAAAGCAAATGTAGTATGCGTTTTTTGTTTATACTCAAGGATTTCTTAAGTGGATTTTCGACATTGGAACTTATGAGAACGTCAAATTCGATGACAATTCCCTCAAAAGAAGATTTTTTTGTACCATATCGTAAGCGTTTTTCACGTTTTATCATGCAATAGGATACACGTCGCCGGCAGAAAGTTGAAGGCTGTACACTTCCTCTAAACGAGCTGGATGAGGCAATGTTAGACCCCCACGCTGATGCAGCCAGTAGCTGCTTCAGTCTGCTGTGTGTCTTTTGTTTCTGAAGGTGTTGCACTCAGTTTGTCTCTTTCCGCGGATATGACCTTCATACAGAGGGCATCCCTTGACGTTGTGACTAATTGCATTTACATATCCAGTTCATGGGTGTCCGGTCGCAGAGTTTTCGAGTGCAATTAATGATGCGCTCGTTAGATTACAGAAGCAGCTTCTTTCTATAAGGAACTAAGAAGGATTTAAAGTAAATTGGAGAACTCCACTGCTCTCTATATCGATTGTACCAAAATGGGCAGTGGCATAAGGGCAAAGGTGTATGTTGAAGAACTCGATGTCTCTCTTTTGTTTAGGCAACCTAATTTTGCTAGCACTTTTCCAAGAGGATATACTAGGGATTAAAAGGGTGTGTTAAGCATTCTGAATCAACTATGAAACCTTGCTTCGCATTGCCTTATAATAGACACCCAGCAATAAAAAGCTTTTAAAAGTAGATTCATTGTCAAGTCCAAGTAGTTTGACGAAGTAAATGTATCAAAGTGACACTTCAGGTGCTAATTAGCGTTGGGCTAGATTAATAGGCGGTTGCCGTAGCCGAGTTCAGAGAGAAAGTAGGTTCGAATCAAGGAGTCCAGAGAGAAACACAAAAATGAAGAAAAAGTTTTTGCTAATAGCCGTCTCCCCTCGGCAGGCAATTGCAAACCTCCGAGTGTATTTCTGATATGGAAACACTCCTCATAAAAAATATCTGCCATTCGGAGTCGGCTTGAAACTGTAGGCCCCTACCTTCAAGGCACAACATCAAGACGCACCCCACAAATTGGATCAGAAGCTCGGCCAAACATCCAAAAAGGGTATACTAATAATCAAGTCATTAACGCCAACAGGTCACTAGATTGATAGCAAAGTGGGGAGCCCGCGAAGCAGTTGAACCACTAAGTACAACTATAGCAGTACTAGAACTATAAAAATCAAACTTCTGCAAAGGGATCGGGAGACCAAATAAGCAGAAAATATTAGAATCGGCGTTGTACTCCCCGGAGGGACGGATTGGATTTCTCAGAGGATCGAGATGGGATAGGAAAGGAAAAAATCTTTTCCAGCCACCACGTTGGGCCTCTGTGAGTATCAAACTTCTGCAAAGGGATCGGGAGACCAAATAAGCAGAAAATATTAGAATCGGCGTTGTACTACGGATTGGATTTCTCAGAGGATCGAGATGGGATAGGAAAGGAAAAAGTCTTTCCCAGCCACCAAAATGGGCCGCTGTGAGTATCGTCTGAAGTCTTTTTATAAGCCGACAGTCTTACTTAAACTACATTTTTTTAGTGATGAAATAAAAATTAGTTCATCCAGTCCATCATATTACAAGTAACCTGTTGTAATCAGGGTTCGAATTGCTGACTGAACTTCAACTATGGCATTTTCAATGCATAGTCGTTTTTTGCGCAATAACCGTGACTATCGCTTTAGCTATGAAATAGCTGCATGTTAAATGGAAATGAAACATGCAAACACTCAAATGAACCGAACTGCTTAACTGACGACTATGAACGACGAATAAGTGTAAGCCGACAGCCACAGTTCTTCGTGTAACAGTTAACTATAACTATAACTATAACTATAACAGTTAACTAAAAGAACTATAGTTGTTTGAATGCATCATTGTAATAACTGCGACAATAGCTTGGATAGCGATGATCGATACATATCCCATATTTAGTTAATATATGTACATATGCGTATACCTGAATGCTGGGTTTTTTAAGTATGTAAACTTTGTAAATATGCGTATACGAGAATACTGTGGTTTTTTAAATATGTATACATTGTACCTGAATTTTGCAATAATAAAAGAACTACTACATCTTGTGACAAATATCTAAACAACCAATAAGAAATAAATATTAATCGACTTGAAGCCTCGCTTTCTCAATATGCATACAGCAAAACTAAAGATAGTGTTTCCTCAGGACCAATCCGCTATTTTGGCTTCCTCAAGGAACTGCTCACTAATTTTAAAAGCAGCTCATACACAGGCGGGGACATCCTTGTGTGTGAAAACAATTTATCAGGCTCCAATGTTTTCATTCGGCGGAACACTTGGATTTGATAACAACTTGTGCCCCAACTCCTATTTAATAACCGAACTTTATACCTTCTGCACTTTTTTTGGTCCTTGTATTTTTTATATAAAATATATAGTTGAAATAAATTAAGAAATAAGTCGCAAATTTCGATGTCTTCTTCATCCATTTTGTCACCGATGTATTTTGTAAATATTGTTTGTATGTATGTAACCAACTAAAACAGCTGTTATCTACGGGAAATAGTTTTGCTCAGTTTTGTGCACGGTAAGGGCATGCGGTAAGGAAATTCCGTGCTGGCTTCACTGTTTTCAGCATAAGCAATTGTCGCAGTTATTACAATGATGCATTCAAACAACTATAGTTCTTTTAGTTAACTGTTATAGTTATAGTTATAGTTAACTGTTACACGAAGAACTATGGCTGTCGGCTTACACTTATTCGTCGTTCATAGTCGTCAGTTAAGCAGTTCAGTTCATTTGAGTGTTTGCATGTTTCATTTCCATTTAACATGCAGCTATTTCATAGCTAAAGCGATAGTCACGGTTATTGCGCAAAAAACGACTATGCATTGAAAATGAAATAGTCAAATTACTATTGCTGTTGCTATTTGACAGTCAGCAATGCAAACCCTGGTTGTAATCCAATTTTTAATGAAATCTGGCATCAGTAAAGACTGGATAAGTCTGGTAGTCACTAGTGTCGAGACCTGGATACTTGATTATGACCACGAAAACCGTAATCAAAGTTAGCAGTGGATTGAAGTGGCCGAAAATTACTAGACCTTGCACCATGACAATACATTGGCCATACCTCGAGAGATTCTTTCGAAAACAGACATTCCAACGTCTAAAATTCTAACTTTCAACGCCCCGTGACCTCTTCTAATACCTCAAGAAGAAAGAAAAAAGTGGCATCTGAAATGAGCTCATCATGGCGGAGTATTGCAGCAGATTAAGGAAGCTATAACCATGGAGCTGAACTAGTTCCAATTGTAGGTGTGAGAAGAAGATGATTGCGAAGGACGATAATAAAATTTGATTTCTAATCTTCTTGCCATTCAAGAACAGCCATTACATCCATTGAAAACAACCGGTTTGTGCGGCCTATGGGGCGCATTGGCCCATATTTCTGCAAAAATGAGGCTGGCGCTAATGTAATAGTGAATGACAAACGCTATCGCGCCATAAAAAACGACGTTTTGATGCCGAAAATTGAAGCCCGTGATCTCCACAACATTTGGTTCTAACAAGACGGGGCTACTTGCCATGCAGCCTGTGACACAATGGATTTACGGCGTCGTCGTGGGGGAATGTAAAGTCTGAATGGTTCGAGGATAAAGTAGCTTCGATTGAGGCATTGGAAGCCAAAATTACTAAAGTTATTCACAAGATACCGACCGAAGTCCTCCAGCGAGTCATTCAAAAATGGTGTTTACGAATGCCCGAATTACGGCGCAGTGGCGGCCACAACATTTGAAAGGGACTACACACAAATATGATAATCAAGATTGCCCAATCAATTTGAATTTTCGTTCTTTTATTAAAATTTAAAATTCGATAGCTCTAAATTGATCAACCTTTACTAACATACTAACAAACACATATTTAAAATATTTCAACTAAATACCACACTCACCTTTCGTATTCGTCTGAATTGATGACATGGGTATGGCTACACAGTTTGGCGGCGCCCCCTTCGACGTCGACGTTCGTCTCTGCACTTGCATCTTCTCATCGGGCGGTTCGTTGCGCGGACACAGGGTGTAGGCGACCTTACTACCACGTCCAGGTGTTGGACTGATACGCGAGTGCCGTCCACCAGCACTCACCGCCGTTGCAGCTGCAGCTGCTATGCGTTCACCCATCTCGGCGGATTATAGCAAACACACGAACGGGTCTATTTTGGTCTACGCACAGCACCAAATGGAATTAATTGTGCCACATATACGACTATGTGGATGCTGCGTGATTCCATAGCCATACGCGTTCATGCCACACTTACTTAAACATTTTATTTATACAACACATAGCCACAAACACAATGACAGCACGTTTTTAGGCGCGTTCACTCATTTCTGTAGTTGCTCAGCGTTGTTTAATAAATAAGCCGCTTATTAATACTCGACCTATTGAGAGTGCATAAAAATATAAGTACAACTGCATTATGGGACGGAAGGTGCAGTTAGTGCAAGTGCAAAAATAAAATGGAAAAAATTACAGCAACAACAAAAAATAGAATAGAAAGCAAAATCGTCAAGCTGTTATTATTTAATGACTGTGTTAAACGGCAGCCAAAGCGCAGTGGCTGATTGCTTGTTGGCTCAATGCCCAACAAGTCGACAATGCGATACCTTTTTTATCTTATTGCCCGACAGATCTTAAATGTTTTTAGTGGCGAATAAAAGAGGGCACAAGCTCAAAATAAAATTATTTTAAATTAGTCTGCATTATTTGCTTATGAAAATTATGCTTTGCATTATTATTATTATAAACTTGAGGGTCGTCAGTCCAAGCAAATAAAAAACTAGGACAGATGGACAATGAGCTTCTCTTCTTCTGGCACCGCAAGTGATTAAAAATAAATAAACAATTGGCTATTAGGTTTTTGGCCGAGCTCCTCCTCCTATTTGTGATGTGCATCTTGATGTTGTTCCACAAATGGTGAGACCTACAGTTTTAAGACGACTCCGAACAGCAGATATTTTATGAGGAGATTTTTCATGGCAGAAATACACTCGAAGGTTTGTCATTGCCTGCCGAGGGGCGACCGCTATTAGAAAAAACGTTTTCTTTATTTTGGTGTTTCATGCACGGAGATTCGACTACGATTCCGGGAGTCACGCACCAACGCATTCGGCTACGACGGCCGCAAATGCTTACACACAACAATAAAATGATTTATGGAAGCGAGTAAAACTCATGTCATTTGCGTTAAATGTTCATTTGTGACCTGGTCTACGAAAAGATACCTTACGTGCGAAAACAAGTTTTTGAGAAAACAGCAGTTAAAGTTTAAACTTCTAAAAAGTTTATAAAGTTTATTTTATTTATATAGTTATGAATACATTTTTTGTAACAAATTTTTTGAAAACAGACTTTAGTATCGTATTCATTACACCTCAGACTGTTCAGGAATGGTTCAGTTTTTAATTTGCACAAATTATTGTCTTCGTTATTCTAATTTGTATCATGACAAAAAAATCAGTCTTTTTCGTATTTGTACTTTTCTTTTTTTTTACTTTTAACAAACTTTTAAACAAATTATGACTTTCTGGTTTTCACCATTTTAAAGAGCCTTTCACACACTATTCGAATCAACAAAAAAGTGAAAAATGTTTTTTTGACACGTAAGGTACCTTTTCATAGACCAGGTCACATTTGATTTCGTAAGTGCTCCTAAACCCATAAACTCGGCATCCAATGTGTACATTCTTTTATCCACAAGCAAGCTCTGTATCTGATCGGTCTACAGCGCGCACGCTAAAAATAGACAGACCGCGGAGCCTACCTGCACAAATGAATGAGAACATAACTAGCGACCTAATCGAACTAGACTGATCTTCCATTGGTACAGTAGTTAGTAACTATAATCATCGGGCACTGCCTAATGAGAAAACACGGAAGCGTATGGGGTATCGTGTCTTCTGTGGCGGTAGAGAGTGTAGCTGCTGTCCGGCTCTTACCAGAACGCGACATCTTACTTCTTTGGATCTCTGAGAGACTTAGAATCTACAGTCATCCACAATATTTCAACATTTATTGTTGTTTTAACACAATTTTTTATCATTTTTGCATGTTTGGAAAGCCTAACGCTTTCGCAATGATTTCCCGAAATTTATGGCTAATCGGGGCAAAATTGAGCCAGTTATAAACATTTTACTGAAAAGTTAAAGTAGAAGAAGAATCACCATACTGGTAATTAGAGGAGCAGATTTGAACCCAAATAAGTGGTATCACAATGCGGCTTCAGGCTTAAGTGGTTCCCTACACATCTTCGTGGAGAGTGGCTACCACTGTAACCTAACCTAACCCAACCTAGGTTCACGAATAGTGTGGGAGACAGGCCCGGCAAAATAGGTGGGTACGGTGGGTAGTTGTACCCACTCAGAAAATTCCGGGTGGGTAAAACACCCACCCAGATTTTGATGACATTTTTCGAAAAATTTATGTTTTTTGAGACTGGCAGTAAAGTACGTGCCAGAAATCAATCAGCTGAATTAAGGTGTATTCATGTTAGGTGTACGCAGTAGCTTTCCCCATGTATTTGTTAGTGTAATTTGAAAGAGACTTGTCAAAGTACAAACGAGAACATAAACACACACACACACAAACAAATGTAAGCGCCTTGATTTTGACAACTATGCTTGCAATTGAAAATGAAAAAAGTAAAAATCAGCTGTTCAACTAACTCGACCTGCAAGGCTGCCAGTATTCTCCCTTAAAAATCGCCAAAATCACCAAATTTTACTAGCATGTTACAGCTGCTAACTAGGATTGGAAATTATGGAACTATCGAGTTTATCGAAATATGCGTTGGTATTGCGATGCCTACTTTTCCCCACAGTCATTTTGTTATTGCAGAGCCCTAATTTGTGATTTTGAAAAAAATACTGGCAGCCCTGTCGACCTTCATGTCTATTGTTAAAAAGTAGTGATGAAACGAAAATAAAGAAAAGAAACTGGAAAGGGGGTTGAAGTGAAAAGAACGATGGATAAATTTATAGTGCGACGGAAAAGAAATAACGAAGTGAGCGTGGAAGATGCGGTTAGACAAGTCGAGGTGGAACAACTGACAGAAATTCAGTATACTAAAGCTGACGAGCGCGTTGATGTAGTAGATTGCAATCAAAATCAATACCAAGAAAGCATTAAAAACGATATTAAAAAACGTAAGTAAAAAATAGCTTTTTATACACATGTGCATGAAATACATTTATATTTGTATTCATGTTTTTTCAGATACTTCAAAAAGTCTAACCACACCCCCGCGTTTCAAACGCTATAAAGAACAATATCCATGGCTTATAATCAAAAATGATAAAGGATTTTTCACTGATTGTACTGATGCATGCGAACGGAAATTAGTCATCAATTTGCACACGCGTGAAGTCCAATCTAAGAAAGCCTGGGTTGACGACGGTTTTTCAAACTGGAAGCATGGAGCAGATCGACTAAAAATTCATTCAACAACTTGCCTACACCTCAATTGCGTCGAAGCATTATTGAACGTTGCAAAAACTAACGTGGTTCAGCAAATATCGACAGCCCATTTTAAGCAGATGATGGATAATCGTACAGCGTTATTAAAAATATTCAGCACATTGAAAGTACTGGCTATACAAGGTTTGCCTATAAGAGGAGACAACAATGATGAAAGATCGAACTTCATGACGTTCCTACAGGCCCGTGCAGAAGATGTCGTGGAACTGAAAGCTTGGCTCCAAAGAGATGGTCATAAATGGCTACACCACAGAAGTCAAAATGAAATCCTCGAACTAATGGCCACCACAGTTTCAATGGAAATTATAGAAGACATAAGAAACGCCGAATACTGCTCCATTTTATTGGATGAAACCTCGGATGTATCCCGAATCGAGCAAGTATCTGTTTGTCTGAGAATTGTTTCCGAAGATTTGACAGCAAAAGAACACTTTATTTCATTTTTTTCGACTTCGGACACAAAGGCCAAAACATTGTTCGATCTTGTCGAAGAAATCTTCCAAAAATACAACTTGCCATTGTCAAAAGTCAGGGGTCAGTGTTACGATGGAGCTTCCAATGTTTCTGGCAATATTTCGGGATTGCAGACGCGAATTCTTGAAAAAGAGTCTCGAGCATTGTATGTACACTGCAATGCTCATAATTTAAATCTCGTTGTCCAGGATGCGATTGAAAATATGTCATCAGCAAGAAAATGCATTGGAATATTAAGAGAAATTATAAACTTTGTTAGAGACTCTCCAAAACGAATTGCACAATTCAGAGATTTACAGATTCAAGCGGAAAACGAGGGAGAGGAAAACTTGCCTTCTCTTGCAGCCTATTGCCCGACCAGGTATTGATAAGGAATCGAAATTTCGTCTTTAAAATGTACTAAGTGCTAAGATGGTATTTCTAAAATCTTGTAATTAAAAAATAGCCAATTATATAACAGGAAGAAAAAAAAGTTTGCACAAAGTTCAGGGGAATTTTTCAAAATTTGCTAAACGGCCATCAAAATGTTCACCTTTTTTGGCAGAATGTTTAGAATTAATTTTTTTTTTGTATGGAAGAAATTAGGCAAAACCCTCGACGAAAAAAATTCTAAAAAATCAGGGAAATTTCGCTACTTCTAGCTTGCACATTATTACAGTCAAATTGACTGGCCTACAAAACTGCGTACTCAGAAAATTTCTAAAAATTCTGCCAAAAAAGGTGAAAATTTTGATGGCCGTTTAGCAAATTTTGAAAAATTCCCCTGAACTTTGTGCAAACTTTTTTTTTCCTGTTATATAATTGGCTATTTTTTAATTACAAGATTTTAGAAATACCATCTTAGCACCATGTCTAACGAAATTCAAAAAAATTTTAGTGCACCAATTTTTTTTTATTCAGTTTAAATCGGCGTGCCATACGAAAACTAACACTAGAAATTTTGTGTCTGAAGAAAACTAACACTTTCACTTTTTGTTTGAAGAAAATGTACTACCCAAAATTGTTTCGTTTTCGCCAGCACAAATTAAAAGTGTTAGTTTTCTTACATCATTTTGAAAGTGTAATTTTTCGTAGGCAATTTTAAAAGTGTTAGTTTTTGTATGGCACGTCGAAATATACATATGTACATGTTTAAGATTTTTAGATTTTGTTATTTTCATGATACAGATGGGTTGTACGAATAAAATCTTTAAAAACTGTGAGGGACAATTATGCTCAACTGATGCAATTTTTCCATGATCGCAGTGTCGACAAGGAAATTAACAGTGCAATGTCAGCCAAGGCATCTGGATTCTACGATTACATGGAGTCTTTTGATTGTACGTTTTATTTGAACATGTTAATAGAAATGTTTGATCGCATCGAAATATTGAACAAAGACCTGCAAAAGATGACTCTTTCCGTCATCGAATCATACGAAAAAGTCGGAGCAGTGACTGACGTTTTAAACGCTTCTCGTGACTCCAAATTTGAAGAAATTTGGCAAAAAAGCGTCCAAGCAGCTGAGGATCTCGAAATTGACGAACCACGAATTCCGCGTCAACGAAAAATTCCAAAACGCCTCGATACAGGTACAACCACAAACGTTCAATTCAAGACTGCTAAAGATTTTTTCAGAAAGTCGTACATCGAAATTTATGATCAATTAATTTCGTCACTGAGAAGGCGATTTGAAAATGATTCCGCGCAATTTTTCAAATTGTTGGAAAGGTTTGCAATCGGTCAGGCCGCAGACATTGATGTCATTGTGAAATTTTATAAAGATGATTTTGACAAAGAACGTTTGCTTAGCCACAGAAACATGTTTATGGAACTTCTAAAAAGACAAAATGAGCAAGCTAATAACTTGAGAGAGGTTGTAGATTTTCTAAAAAAATATGAATGGGTTAGAGGGATTATTCCAGAATTCCAGCGATTTGTTCGCTTGCTCATCACGATTCCTGGCTCATCTTGTTCAAATGAACGAAGTTTTTCTGTTCTCCGTCGACTCAAATCATATTTAAGGTCTACAATGTCGCAGGATCGGCTTAATAACATTGCTATTTTACATGTGTATCGCGAGATTACAGACAAACTTGATTTAGAAAAGTTATTAAATCAGTTTATTTCACGAAAAGCAAAGCGCACCGCAATTTTTGCATTGCGCACCTGAGTTTCTATTAAAGTAGGTTGCTTATTTATACGTAGAGTTACGATATTTACCTTAATGATAATATTTTGTAACTTCAATAAGAAATGATAGTAAACAAATTTTTGAAAATTAAAAAAAATCTGTTTTCTTGCCGACATCGCCCCCCCCTTCCTCCTTCACCCTAACCAACTACCCACCCAGGCTGAAAGTCTTCTGCCGGGCCTGGTGGGAGATGGAGCCTTCCAAGCATATTCAGTTTTCACTTTGTCTTCAAAGAACGGAAAGACATTTCGAATAAATAAATAATAAGCCATATCTCAAAAACTGTTAATTTGCAGACGCATATTTACTATTTGCTTATTTGGGTCCATACTATTATCTCTTCAAATATCTTACATTATGATGTGAAATCCTGCATAATTGGAGCAACTTTTTAGGAAAAAATTATTTCCGAAGTTAATTGCGCTAAGCTCAATCAAATAAACTAAAAAATTATTTTGCTCTTTTCATATTTGTTCCATTCAGTGGTGACAATGGAAGTCGACAAATAGAAAATTCGGCACATTTCACAGTTTTTCTTTGATAAAGTCGAAAATGCACGCCACTGAAATTGTGAATGGTGTTTATGGTGTCAATACTGTAAAAACTAAATACGTGCAATTTTGATTTCGTCGATTCCGTTCAGGCATTTTTTATGTTAACATTAACCGTACCGCGCCCAGTCAAATGACCGGTTACAAAATTGAGTTTAAAAATATAAACTGACTTTTTGTTCCTTGGTTAATTTAACTTTATATAAATTCATATATTATATAATACAAAAAAATGAAAATGTATGATTTATTATTTTATTGTTATTTGAAAATATTAATTATGTATTAGAAAAAATTAAAAATTTGTTTTGAAAAAACAATTATTTCATAACCGGTCAAATGACCGGTTGCGGTAAGAATAGGTATACGTGAAAATATCGATAATGTCGATAAAATCACAGAAATAATCGAAGTTGGTCTTCATGCAAAAATAATTTGACGAAGAAAAGGAAGGAACACAGATCTGGATACAATAAAATGGATTCAACTAAAAACAGGCC
>JAYXIM010028155.1:0-12289 GCA_037575425.1 Anastrepha fraterculus
ATATATATATACATATATTAGGCCGGGTCGATTTGTGGGGAGGCAAAAAAATCGCCCATTGCTCTGTGAAAATCATATTCTAGGCATCAAAATAAGAAGCTTTGCCGAAGGAACCATACCTCTAAATCGAATTCTGATGTCCCCCAATTTGGGTCGGAGTTTTTAGTTTCTTTTCTCATGTAAAGGCCAAAAATGGTGATATTTTGAAATGATTGTATGGGGAATCCCCCACGGGAGTTCCAGAGGGTGTGCCACTGGCATGGGTGGATCGGCCGTCCGAAGTTAGTGGGGGTCGGTCATACATTTGGACTCGATTGGAGCACTCTAAATGGGTCAAAGTGGGATTTTTCGTTCGACCCAAAGTGGGGGACATCAGAATTCGTTTTAGAGGTATGGTTCCTTCGGTAAAGTTTTTTATTTTGATCCCTAGAATACGATTTTCACAGAGCAATGAGCGATTTTTAAATCGACCCGCCCTAATATATATAGGTATAATACAAATATAAGTAAAATAAAATAAAAATATGAAGGAAATAAATATAAATACGGAGCGTTAAATATTTCAATTCAAATATTCAATTTCAGTTTTTACAAAACTAGGATACAAATCGCTAATTTACTTCAATAGTAATAAGCCAAAGAAAAAACAATAGATAAGTATGCACAAGTGACCACAAGCTCTTCTTTTGTGATGTGTACAAAAATCATGCCAATATATCTAAACTGTACCTCATTCGATGAAAATATGCCTTACCATTACTTAGGGAGGCATTGTAAATACAAAATTTTGAATCCTCTTTCCTCGGTATTTTGGTTTTTGAGATATGACACGTATTGGCGTAAATGAACTTATCACAAAAGTTTAAGAAGCAATCAACGACTTGCCATTCATAATTCCAATTTCTCCTTATCCTTTTTGTCCAGCTGTCTGAGTGCTAGCAAAGTCTTGTTGCTATTGTTTGTGTTAATTCATATGTACTCGAATGCATTACTGATGTCAATCTTGGAGTTCCAAGATTTCGGTATCTTTTAGCTGCCTACAGTTCCGAGGTTTTCGGGATTTGTCAATTCCCTTTGAAGCATATGAAAGGGAGCCAGAGAATACCTTTTTTATATAAAAATGTAGCAACATTGACTTTACCTTTTTAGCAAATATCGGAACATTTGAAAGTTCTTGTCTTTTGTTTTGTTATACTTATAACAGCAATATATGCCTCATACATATACATTTATATTAAAACCTACTATTTTCAGCTAAAATATTCCGCAAAACGCATTTGTTTACCTTTAACTTTTCATTTTTATTTTTTTTGTTTTTGCATTAACCTCTTTTCGTTATACCGCAAGTTACTTCATTAAATTCGCATCAATTTAACCATTACTGTAAAGTCTTGTGACTAATGAAATAATTTTTCTCTTTAAAATCCTTTTATTTATTCATTATTTTGTAAGGGAGTTTAGTTGTTTCAAAATAATGAATATCTAAATTACTGGACCAATCCCAGAACCTCGGGATTATGATAAAGAGATCCGGAAATTTTCGGAATTGTAAAAATCGTAAAAATGCAACAAATTGTCATCCCTAATAGGTATATACAAATGCAATTTGGTCTCATTCTCAAAGTGCCTAACGGTCATTTCAAGCTTTTTATTATACAGCTAAATGTGGCAGGTTCAAAGATGCCAAATCCAAAATCTAAAATGGCTGTAAATGGTCTTAATGCGTAGATCAAAATGCTTTCAAATTGCTTGCAAGGCCAACAGAGCAGCATTTTGGCAACAAATGGTCCACAACCCACCTGCAGCACTTAAAAGCTTGCCTGAGCCACATGTGACAGCAAAATGTACAATTAGCAAGCAACCAAAACTGAATTGGCTGAATTAGTCGCCGCAACCGCAAAAAGGAAATTAGGCGAATGCATTTTCGTTGTACGAATATCGGTTTTTCACACTCGCATACATACCCTCACAGCGGGAGAGTGAGAGAGAGAGAAAGTGAGTGAGTAAGCGAGGAACATTTGGCAGTGAGAGCATTGCAATATTCCCCACAAATCTGCCGGCTAATTGATCATTGGTAATGCGGCATACAATGGCACAAAGGTCACATCAGAACTTTATGTGGCAGCAAAAACGAGCACAAGAACACCAAGTCGCAAAGGCATGAAAATACAAATGGATGGAGTGATAAGTAGACGACGCTTGGAAAGGACTTTGACAGCCTTTGCTTCGGACAATTTCGGAGCAGTCTTGAAAATGTGTTTATCAATTAGTGGACGCTAAAACAAAAAATTAATGACAACCAACATTCGATTGGATTGTGTTACGCTTGTGGCACTTAATGGCTCATTAAA
Source organism: Anastrepha fraterculus (assembly GCA_037575425.1). Classification (NCBI taxonomy): domain Eukaryota; kingdom Metazoa; phylum Arthropoda; class Insecta; order Diptera; family Tephritidae; genus Anastrepha; species Anastrepha fraterculus. Next base: position 2,352 of record JAYXIM010028155.1, read on the forward strand.
CGCTTTGCTGCTGATGCCGGTTTGGTTGGTTAGCTGGTTGGTTGGTTGTCTGACTGACTGACGGTTCGGTAGGCGATGTGGCATAATCGCTTTATTAAGTGACATCCATTAGTGGCTGGTGGCGTAAGCGGCTGGATAGAACACTCGCTGGTTGGTGTTGCGCAAGCATTCTCTCCGAACAATGGCGCTCATTTGTATTTACATTTCCGTCAATGAATTTACCGCAAAACATGTGCGCGATTTTTTTACGGTTGTATTTTTTGTTTATTTCATTTTTTATGAATGCATACAAACACTAATATTTTTATTTCTCACTTATCAAGAATAATAAAAAATTGGTATGTATGCATTATGAAAAATATTTAAATTCAATACTATGTCAAAAAAATACAATAGCAACAGCACCAATAGGTTTTTTCAACTCAGTGCCTTGAACTGAATGAGGAGAAAAAGATGTATGAATTTAGATATTAGATTATTTTCACTTTTTGATATATTCCCTAAGGCACATTTTAGTCCTTTTAAAATATATTTTATATAGGAAAAACAAAAACAAATTTTTTTCTCGGCCTTGAAAATGGGCAAATATAGTCAACTTTACTCCACCACCATCCAAATTTTTTTTTTGTGTTTTTTTTCCGAAACTATATTTTCTATTTTGATAGTAAGTAATAATCTGAGAGTGAGAAATCGTTCGAGACTACTTGATTCTGTGATAGTAAATGCGTGAATTACGTTTTTCTCAACGCTTGGAAGCGCAATCCGTTCAGTCTAGAATTTTTTGAAGAAAACTTGTCATAGAATGTAGAAAAATTATGTCCAGGGAAATGAATGCATCGACCAGATGCATATCAACACTAATTTGAAATGATCTCCACTTGAAAGCCTTCCGTAGCTCAACTGGTCATATTTTGACAACGCGCTTCAAGAAAATTAAACTCGACAGATGCAAGCAGCTTCTTCGGTAGCCGCGGTCAACGGCCACGAAAATATTCTTTTCAGAGATGAGAAAATTTTCACTGTTCAAGAAGTGGCAAAAGGACAAAATATTTTTTAAAACTTCGAAAAGACGCAATAATGTTGTTCCAAGGGTTCACGAATTGATTTGGTGGGGAGAGTATTGGAAAGGCGTTGTCATTTCTGCTAAAAAGAGGTTAAAATGGGGCAAAAGTGGACCAGGAGAATGGCTTAGAAGGCGTAGTGAAACAGTTTAGCAGTAGTCTCTTCAATGGAGAGCATTAGATCTTCCAGTAAGATTCCGCTCCCGCCTATAAAGCAAAAATTACCCAGAAGTCGTTAAAAACAATATTCCTGGGTTCAAAGCCGCAGAAGATTGATCGTCTGGAAGTCCAGATCTGAATCCATTGGACTATAGTTTGTGATAAGAATTGGAGAACATTACCTGTAGAAGACCTCACAGAAATTCGGAGAGTCTCAAACAGTCTTTGGTTCGAGCAGCGACGTCAATATTCATATAAACTGCAATACCTGAATGGCCAAATCGTTTGGAGGCTTGTGTAAAGGGTAATGGTTACCACTTCGAATGAAAATTTGGCATATTAATTTAGTAGTTACATGATGAAATAAAACTAACTTCATTGAAAAAAGGATAATAATTTCATATCAGTAATGGTCTTAACTTATAATGAACTATGACAGGACTAAGTATATATTCATACCTAATATTGACTGACCGTACGCCTTCATAAATTTATCCTTAAAAGTTTTATTTTCTAAACCAGATGTTTTTTGTTTTGTGCACATCCTAGTAAAGGGGTTTTTAATAAGAAGTGTTATTTTGTATTCAAAGAAAAATGCTATTTTTTAATATAAATGACCGGATGCTTATTTCATTATGAAGAGGAAGGTATGCCGGTATTAGTGGAAAATAGCATCAGGCAAATGACCACCGCGACCACGCTTACAGGACAATATCCTTTTCATGAAATTTTCCATAACCGAATTGCAAAGTGGCTGCCCTATGTCCTCGATAGCCTCACAAATTCCATCTTTGAGGTTGTGAATCGACCCTGGGCTGTTGGCGTAGACCTTCTCTTTCACGTGGCCTGAAAGAAAAAAAGTCACAAGGTGTTAAATCACAAGATCTCGATGGCCAGTTGTGATCACCTCTTCGATAGATGACACGGTCCGGAAACTTTTCCCGTAAAAGATCATTGGTTTTGTTGCTTGTGAGGCACGTAGCTCCCGTAGCGCATAGCGATTTTCTTGATAACCATTGCAATTTAGGTTAGGTGGTAAAGTTACACAAACTAGCTTTTACTTTTCTTCACTCTTCATAAATTATACTATAGTCTAGCCCGACCATATGAGGCTCGAATTGGTTTACGCAAGGGGGTATCCTCACAAGTGTTAATGTTGACTTGAAATTTCTCGTAAAGTGTCGTAATAGCCTAGACAGGCGGCGGCGTTACCGGAGCAGTTAATTCTTATTAAAATCTTACTCTGACAGACGGTTGTTATGCGGATTAGTGAACAGCTAATTTGTTTATTGGATAGTTTTGTCAGGAAAAAATGGATCGTAGGCAATAAATATGGGTATTAGCTGCCATTTCGTTTCTTTCTGCTTGCATTCTGAAATTGGAAAAACGCATTTTTCAAAGTAAAAATAAAACTAAAATGCTATAAAATACTTACTGCCGTTGTGTTCATCATATTTCTCCAGAATTCTAATGGTACAATGATTGTTTTCAGACTCTCTTGTTCTTCTTTCTAAAAGTTGCATTATTTTTCATTCACAATGGATATTAGCTGTCACAATGTTGTCATCGAAAATTCCCGCAATCCGCTTAGATTATGAGAATTAAATATAGTTTTTAATCCGCTTTAGTTGCACTTAATTCCTTAGATAATTCCGAATTAAGTCGTCAATGCCGATTAACGGCTCCATCTAGGATATAATATGTATTGTGTAGTAATTTTTAAATATTTTTCTTTATGATCAACCAATAAGATACTTACTGAACCTATGATAAATAGTAACCACTATCTTTCTAGCAAATTGTGGCAAACTGAACTTCTTGGGCAGCGCTCTGAACGCGTACTCCCGGTGGGATCTGTATTTGTGTAAATATATTAAATATAAATGTATAGATAAGATTATGTGGCGCAGGTGACTTGAAAGACTTTAACAGTAACAATGTATAATTATAAAAGGAGATGACATAAGCATCTGAAAGCGTATGCTTATTTAATTTTAGACACATTTTTTAATCAAGATCTTGATCTCGATGCCGACCATAACCTTGAACACTATCCCGATCCGGAACTCGATCCCAATTCTAGTCCGAGAATTTCTACATATTTTAGTCGGCTCAAACCCTGCTCATTAGTTGATAGAACTACATATAACCGAGACCAACAAAATTAGTCCAGAATAAAGTAATAACGTGCATACACCCAGCTCCTTTTATACACGGTAGTTTATACACGGTTAGGATAGTTTATAAAGCTGGGCGAAGCCACGCATAGACCATTTTGGTCTACAGCGATAACAGATCAGAGTCCTTCACTCAGAGCCCTCAAGATCCGAATTTGAGGAGTCGCTCAATCTCCAGTTCGGGGATATCTTCCAGTCTTTGAAAACTGAGAGCACCCATGTAGTTTAGTTTTCGAGAAAGCCGCACGGTAGCATAGAAGATGATCCAGAGTTTCTCTTGTACCCGGCTCATTACATTTCCTGCAAGCAGTGTTACGTTCTTAAGAAAAGCGTGCAAAAAGAATCGTGTTAAAGGGTTATATGCGACATATGGTAAATTTGATGATATGTTCACAACTTTAAAAAATCATGAAGATGAAAAAACTCCAAATATTTTCCGAACAAAAGAAGAAGTAATGAAATCCATATTACATACGTATTTATGAAACAAAACAATTCATTTTTATTGCAAAAAAAATTAAATTAGTGTACAGTGAAAATTCAATCCATAAGTGCAAAACATACAAACATTTAAAGTGAAATTAGGATAAGAATCAATTTTACAACTATTCATCACTAATTGGTGCACATTTATTACGGACTGCAACAAAAATGATATCATCAGTAGATATGTAAGATATTAGGTGAGATATTTCCAGCCCATCTGTCGGGTTTTATTTAAAATTAATAACGGCTCCTTTTAGTTTTTTCGTTGTAACAAAGCCAGTTATTAGCGACTTGCTTTCTCAAGTTATTTATATAAGGTGGCGCAAAATTAATCACCCTATCGAAAAACTTATAATTTTTGCAAATGGCGTCGTACCTCAGTTACATTAGACCCTTGTGAACTAAACAGCTGTCGTATACAAACAGACATGCAATGGAAAAACAGTAACAGTAATGTTTGGGTTCATAAATTTATCATAGTTCATGCTAAATAGAATCATCACAAGCTGATGGCCTCTGCAGCCAATGCTCAAACATTATTTTAGTATTATAATAGAATCATCACATATCTTGCTTTTAGCTGAGTAGGCTGGCGAAAGGCATCGCAGATGATGTCCCGATAATTTCTTCGATTTAATCTGTTTCCAAAAGTGAATCTCTTTGAAATATCAAGAAACCTGTATATTCTTGATATTTCAAAAACACTTCGAATATGTTGCCTCAATCTGTCGACAAGTGCCCTCAACCTCTTTAATTGCTGGAGTAGAGTAACCTCAAATTATTCATTAGATTTCCTGGATAAGAAGACTTCTGTCACAAGATAGTCTCTGTCATCTATTGTTGTAGTAGCATAAACATTCCCTATAAATATTTGGCTTATGCTGGAGTTACAATTCTTGACCGGATATAAATCCGGGTAGTTCCTGTCGTAGAAACGACTTGCTGTCTATGCTTATGTCTAAGCCTATGCCGAGTTTACTTTTTTTCTATTGCTTAGTGAGGGAATGATTATGTCAAAGAACTGAATTTTTCCCATCATCAACCAATTTGACTGTCTGCGGTTGTATTGAGCTACCAGGTAATTATGGGTAAAAAATACATCCGTTTCCATTTCTACCTACTCCATTAAGCGAACTTTTTGAACTATCTTCGCGCTTTGCCATTCTCTCTCTATATATATATATAGTATATACGAGTATATACTCACCATATACATATCGCTGTAGCCGGATGTTTAGTTCGTGCGTACTATTCGGGAGTGCGTAGGTTCAGTTTTTTTTTAATAGCTATTTCCCCTCCGCAAGCAACGGCAAACCTCCGAGAGTATTTTTGCCATGAAAAAGCTCTTCATAAGAAATACCTGCCATTTTTAGTCGTCTTAAAACTGTAGGTCCACTTGTGGAACAACATTCAGAACCACGCCACAGGAGTTCACGCAAATACCCGAAGAGGATGTAAGCTCCAATTAAATATATATGTATTATGCATACTATACATATACACATATTTGTCTATTTGATTCTTACAGCACAATGAATTGTCTGCCTACCGCGATTTGTATATATTTTTTGTCTTTTTGCGCCACTATCTGTTTGTCTGCAACGTTGACACCACAGCAGCAATAACAATTGAAAACGCAAACGCTCTGGACATCAACAATGAGTGCAAACATTACTACAACCATTCATACATACACATACACACACGCATTATACAAATACGCTTTTGTTTGTTCGCGCTCATCGAACCAGGCAACCAAAGAACCTATTCACCAACCGACCGCCCGTCCAGCTAACCATTCAACCAATCGGCGCCGCACCATACAGCCAGTCAACCAAACAGGATTTGCGTGGATAATGGCATTCAATTTACATTAACAAAGGACAAATTGTATCTGGCATTCGATTTGTCTTCTTTTATTCTCGTGTACATTTTTTTATGTTTAATTTCGATTTTCCAAATGCGCTTGTTTATTGTTGCCATTGAAAGCCGCAAAGGCTTTAGTGAATTTCCAGAGCTTAAATTTCAGAATTAAGTATTGTAACTTTTCCAATTCGAAATATATTTCAATTCTAATCCGAAATACGTATTTCGAATTGTATTTAAGTATCTAGTAAAATTAAAGTAAAAAAAGAACTGTTGGAGTCCGCTTTATATTTCAAGGACCACAAAAAGCACGAAATAAGAAAAGAATCTTCCTAAAAAATTATATATTAATTTTCAAAAATATTAATGCAAATTTCACTTACTAACACTGGAGTGGCGTGCTAAAGAAAATCGCATTGCAGTGATGGCACACATAAGTGTGGCAAAAGTGCAAGTGAGATTTATGAATTGCTGAAAAACTTAATATTCAATACATATACATATTTGTTTACCGCACGATCAATCGTTTTTCACAAACGTCTGAAGTGACAGACAGATAAAGAAGTGGTCCTCTTCGCGTGGTTCGAACCAGTGCAGCCATAAAAGCCGTTCGAGAAAGAATTTGCAGAAATCCCCTTCGAAAGTAGAAAATCATTTCTAGGGAAATGAATGCATCGACCAGATCCATGTCAAGACTAATTAGAGATGATTCCTACATAAAAGCCTTCCGTTGCTCAACTGGGCATCTTTTGACAACGCGCTTGCAAGCAGCTTCTTCGGTGACAGGCGGTCAACGGCCATGAAAATATTCCTTTAACAGATGAGAAAATGTTCAATGTTGAAGAAGTTTTTAATAAGCAAAACGATAAAATCTTTGCTATAACGTCTAAAGACGCAAGAATGTTGGTGTAAGGGTTCAGCGTGGCCACCATCCATAGGCCGAAAAAGGGGTTAAGATCGGGGCAAAAATGTACCAGGAGGATGTCTTAGAAGGCGTAGTGATGCAGTTGAGTAGTACTCTTTCCAATGGGGTGCATTGGATATTTCCAATAAGATTACGCTGCACCCATAAAACAAAAACCACCTAGCAGTCGCTAAAAAACAATATTCCTAGGTTCATAGCCACAGAAGATTGGTCATCTGGAAGTTCAGAATCCATGCGAGTACAGTTTGTGGTCAGAATTAGAGGTCATGTCCTATCGAAGAGTTCACAAAAATTCGGAAAGTCTCAAACAATCTTTGAGCACAGGAAGCTGAATGGCCTTATCATTTGAAGGCTGTTGAAAAGCAAATGGTGACCATTTAAAATGAAAAGTAAAATTTTTGTTTTTCAATTTACATGATTAAATAAAACTATATATAATTGGCGCGTACACCCTTTTTGGGTGTTTGTGCGAGCTCCACCTCCTATTTGTGGTGTTCTACACATGGATGGACCTACAGTTTCAAGCCGACTCCGAACGGCAAATATTTTTATGAGGAGCGTTTTCATGGCAGAAATACTCTCAGAGGTTTGCCTTGCCTGTTATGGCTGTGATCTGTGTGTTCATGACTCTACATCGCTATAAAGGCTTCAATGTTCTAAACTGATGAAACAACGATACTTTACCAATTATTATTAGACTTCTAAGCACGACGACTAAAAAATGCACGACGACTAAAAATGCACGGTAATACCTTCAAGGTGGTGTAACCGTTTTATGCCTAGTGCAGAACATTTACAAAGAATGTGTTCTGAGTTTTCAGTGTGCGTTTCACAGAATCGACAGATAATCGTCAAAGGAAGACCAATTTTTTTAGACGGCATTTCAGTGCCTTTAATACTTTACCTAAACCACGAATGCAAAGAAATTGTTAACTCGACTCTTATTTATTTTATTTATTTATTTATTTACTTACTTTTTTAACTCAGTCTACAGAATTGATTCTTTATAGACTAAGAAATATTTTCCTCCATCACGCAAGGACTGCAGGATCGAGGCTCGCGTCGACTGGTGAGCAGAAATGTTGAACAAATTCAGCTGGAAACGAAACAGGAATCCACAAAATGCGCGTTCAAAGACGAGTTTAATTCCATAAAAGTTCTTCGCGGATGAAGAACCTCAGATGAAATGATCGCCTATTATTACGGAGAATCTAGTCATGTCGCAACTGTACCACTAGAGTAAAAAATAAAAAATAAATAATTGGCGCGTACACTTCTGTTAGGTGTTTGGCCGAGCTCCTCCTCCTATTTGTGGTGTGCGTCTTGATGTTGTTCCACAAATGGAGGGTCCTACAGTTTCAAGCCGACTCCGAACGGCAGGTATTTTTATGAGGAGCTTTTTCATGGCAGAAATACACTCGGAGGTTTGCCATTGCCTGCCGAGGGGCGACCGCTATTAGAAAAATGTTTTTATTAATTTTGCTTTCACCGAGATTCGAACCAACGACCTCTCTGTGAATTCCGAATGGTAATCACGCACCAACCCATTCGGCTACGGCGGCCACCACAGTAGGTTAGGTTAAATTGAAGCGGTTGTTTTGTGGGACACACTCAGACACATAGCCCATTGTGATGCCCGTGGCGAGCTTGTCCATAATTTTTTAGAAATTTTAGAATATCTGTGATTTCTGCGATCTTCCAACTAGTTAAATAACTGTTCACCTAGAATAGTAAACCTACGTCTGGATAGAGCAGGACAATGACACGCTAGGTGCGAGATTGTCTCTTCCTCTTCCTCATCGAGACAACTTCTACAGAAGTCATGTGTTTGCACAACCATCCTTTGGGCGTGTCTATCTATTAGGCAGTGCTCCTTTGTGACTGAAATCATTGTCTAGACTATGTTTATTTTGGCCTAGCACAGATTCTGTGCGCTTAGCATTCAGAGTCGGCCACAGTTGCCGGGCGATTCTGCAGGTGATTTCATTACCACATCTTTCGTTCGCTGTTCTTACGATTTTCAAGTAGCTTGCATGTTAGTAGGGGTATCCCTATGTCATTGCCTATGTACTCATCGGTTAACTTGGTGCCGAGTCTCGCTAGTTCGTCGACTCTACAGTTACCCTCAATGCCGCAATGGCCAGGAACGCACGTTACCTTTAGGTGAAATGCCTCAGCCATCTCTTTCAATGATGCGCGGCATTTCATGGCTACCTTGGAGGTTGTCGAATGTGTTGTGAGGGATTTTATCGCCAATTGGGTATCAGTGAAAATGTAGATATAATTTCCGGATATCGCAGCACACTGTCGCGGCTTTCATTATTGCCATCAATTCAGCCTGAAAGACACTACCGTAGTTGGGGAGCCAAAAACTGAAGGAGATCTCCAGATGTTCAAAGCATACAACTCTAGAGTAACTTAAAAGAGTTATTTCTAAGTATTACGCAACCATTTTTTGCCAGAAGTTCCTGAGAATTAAGGAAACTAACCACGGATGGCGCATCGTCCTTTACCATAATAATGCAAGCCCTCACGTGTTGGCTCACAAAAGAGAGATTTTCAGCAGTGAAAATATCGAATTTACGAGTCATCTACTTATCGTAATGATTTGGCAACTAATGGTTTCTTTTTGTTCCCGAATATCAAAAATAAAATGCGACGTCAACGTTTTTCAATGCCTAAGGAAGCTTGTTTTGAAGGTATCTACTTCTGAGTAGCGGAAGTGCTTTGAAAATTAGTTCACGCGAATGCAGACGTGTACTGCCTTCAAAGGTGAATACTTTGGAAAACAATGAAGCTATTTTCATTATTACTGTATTGCGTTTTCATTGGAAGCAGAATAAAAAAGGTAATCTCCGTATATTTGGAGATACCTTCCGAAATAGTTTTTGCTAGACGGTCTTTGTAAAAATTGTTCACTTCTTTCAATTTTACTTGAGTATATTTCATTTCGGCGGCCGCCGTAGCCGAATGGGTTGGTGCGTGATTACCATTCGGAATTCACAGAGAGGTCGTTGGTTCGAATCTCGGTGAAAGCAAAAATTAATAAAATCATTTTTCTAATAGCGGTCGCCCCTCGGCAGGCAATGGCAAACCTCCGAGTGTATTTCTGCCATGAAAAAGCTCCTCATAAGAATATCTGCCGTTCGGAGTCGGCTTGAAACTGTAGGTCCCTCCATTTGGGGAACAACATCAAGACGCACGCCACAAATAGGAGGAGGAGCTCGGCCAAACACCTAACAGAAGTGTACGCGCCAGTTATTT
>JAYXIM010028156.1:0-12230 GCA_037575425.1 Anastrepha fraterculus
TGCCATTAACACCATGTGATCTTCAATTTTCGATCCCAAACCCGATGGTAACATCAAATTTTAATTTTATTCAGTTTTTCGTTTTCATATAAGCATATAAATCCAGTTTCTGCAGTTTCTGTAAAAATTTTAAAAATTCCGCAAATGTTTCAAACCAATTACAATGCTTTTAATTATTGTTTTCACCATTTAAATGTATGCAAAAAATTCGTCACCGTCGGAAAAAAAATAAACGAAAAATCTAAGAGATTTTTTATGAACTTAAAACTTATTTTTTATTATACTAAAATATAATAAGCGGTGCTGCATACCAAAAACCTTTGAGGAATAGTTCTAATTATCTAATACTGCCAATTATGTTTAGTAACTCAACCCAATGTTTGACTACCTTCTTTGAAAAATCTGGCCATATGGCGTTAATGATGTATGGCTTTATTTTTTTTAAACAGAAGTTCAGTCAGCATGGCCTTATAGTGCTCGCCATTCACCATCACGGCAACTCCTTCCTCATTTTGAAACAAACAAGAACCGATGATGCCTCCTGTGCTGTATGAACTTCGCGATCTTTTCTTTTTTTAAGTAAATCTCCACAATTTGGAAGCGTTGTTTTGGCATTTAACAATATAATGACTTGCCAATGAACCAAAGGCCTGTACAAAAATAATGAACATTCGAAAAGAAACGAAGAATAGCCAAAATTGGTAAAAATGTTCATATCCTGCCATTTTATCGCGGGGTCTATATTATTAGTACATACATACGTAGGTATAGTTTGGCACTTCAAATGCATACTGCTGAGCCAAAAATGTAGAGGTAGATATGGGACACACCTTTCATGGTTCGGGTTTTATAACATTTCGTCACATTTGCCTCCTATCTATTGCAGCCTCAACATTTCATTTTCGAAGTGGCACCAAGCAAAGCAGTTCATTGAGCTCTTATGAAAAATTTATCAAGCTAAGGTGCCAAACCTCGGAATGACTGTTCATGTCAAGACAGTCGTGCTAAGTTTTCTGTAAGGCAGTGCTCTCTTAACGATGAGATTTGTGATATCTGTCCAACACTTTTGTTTCAACTCAGCTTTCTTTTGACATACGGTGGCCGCTGTAGCCGGGTGGTTTTGTTCGTGACTTCCATGCCATAGGTACGAGTTCGAATGTGACATGAAATGAAAAACGACATTTAAGAACAAAATGATTTCGAATAGCAGAGATTCCTCGGCAAGTAATGGCAAATCTCCAAGTGCTATGAAAAACTTATAGAGATGCTTTGCCATTCAAAGTCTGCAAAGAACTGTAGTTATGGGCTTTCTCGTGGACGCAAATAGTTGCACTTCACAATTAGCTCTTACAGCAGCATATTTGCTGCACTTGCTGAAGATATCTGCCGTAGCACTTCAATTGATTTAATCAAAATAGTCTTGACCTCAAACGATACTTCCACGTGAATTATTTGCTCTGTAAGAGGTACTCGACTTTTCACTGGTTATTTCACAATCAAGATTGAGTAAATTTTAATTAATTTTCATTGGCTTCCGTAAGCCAAAGGGAATGAGGTGAAAATGGTGAATATATTAACGCGTATGCTCATGTAAGCAACAACAAATTACAATTACCTGAGCAAAATCCCCGAACAACGTGAATGCAGTTCAGTCACACTTTATTCCTCGCGAACATTGCATTATAAACACAATGCCTTTGTTGGTTCTCCTTCACTTTCATCATTTTGCTTTTATTTTCCATTATTAGCGGCAGCCCATTAATTTTTTTGTGTTTACTTTTACGTTTTCTTTACTTCAATTTTTCATGCACACATTGAACGTCTTAATTGACATGACTGTTTGCAGTTGTTGCTGATTTCGTCTTTTTATCTTGAGATTAATTCATTTTCCTCGCAGTTCGTGTTCTTAAATATTATGACTTCATCATAGCGTTCTTGTTTCAATACGCATTCCATTTATTAATTTTCGTTATTCTTCTTCTTCTTTCCCATATTCTTTCATTGCAGCGTTCTGCCTCCAATGAAAGCCAATTGGTCCTGGATTCGGTCACTGTGTCCACCACTGGCAAATACAGTTGTGAAGTTTCAGCGGACGCGCCATCCTTTCACACAGAAATCTCCGCCGGCGAACTGGAAGTGGTTGGTAAGTGTCACAAAATATACAGTTATATCGCAGAGAAGATATGAAAATTAAGAAATAATTATTCGTGCTATTTCGAGTAGGGAAAGGAGAAAGTAAATGAGTACAACTTTAAGTTATTTCGGTTATATAAAAAGCATTACGAATACATTTGCCTTTAAATTTCCTATACTTAACCCGTAGTTTTATTTCATGCCATTAAATATTGCCCTGGCCAATTTTTTAATTGCTACTTTGGGCCAACACTTAATCAGAACTACAAGAAGAAAAACGAAACGTGCGAATTATTATGCAACCGCATTTTTATTATTAACGGAAAATCATTTAAGCCATGCAGAAATTGTTTTCAAGACTTGTTAGGAAACGAAATCATAAAAATCAAATAAAAGTATAAAAATTCGATCATACATTAGGAAACTTAAGGGCCGGAAGCAGAAAAGTATAATAAGCAGTTTCCTTAGAAGAAACTAAGAACTTTTGTTTGCGCAGTTAAGTGTTTTGTTTTTAGCAATTAACTATGAACTGGTACCACACAAGCCATCATGCATCGTTTAATGCGAACAATGCTTCGAAATTGTGGAAATTTACTTTGAAAAATACATGTTCGCGAAGTTTAGTTAGCAAAGTGTTGAAGAAGACACTGAAATATCGACTTGTCATCGTTCTCGACTTGTTGACCTTTGTCCTTCAACTACGTAAACATTTTACGTTCCTCTATACTACAGCTCGTTTATTTAGGAACCAGCATTAACACCGATAACAATGTCAGCCTTGAAATCCAACGCAGAATCTCTCTTGCCAACAAATGCCACTTTGGACTAAGTACGCAAATGAGTAGTAAAGTGCTCTCTCTACGAACAAAACTAACACTCTACAAGGCTCTCATCATGCACGTCCTAACGTATGGCGCAGAAGCTTGGACGATGACAACATCCGATGAAACCACGCTTGGAGTGTTTGAGAGAACGATTTTGCGTAAGATTTTTGGACATTTGCATGTTGGCAACGGCGAATATCGCAGACGATGGAACGATGAGCTGTATGAGCTTTACGACGACATAGACATAGCGCAGCGAGTAAAGATCCAGCGGCTACGTTGGCTGGGTCATGTCGTCCTAATGGATACAAACGCTCCGGCTCTGAAAGTATTCGATGCGGTACCAGCTGGTGGTAACAGAGGGAGAGGAAGGCCTCCTTGCGTTGGTAAGATCAGTTGGATAAGGACTTGGCTTCACTTGGTGTGTCCAATTGGCGCCGGTTAGCAGGGAAAGACACGACTGGCCCGCTTTGTTAAACTCAGCCGGTTAAACTCACGTAAGCGGTTATCCCGCCAATTAAGAAGTAGAAGAAACTACAGCTCGTGTAAGAATTGAAGCCAAATGGCCATCGTTTGCGTCGCATTTATGCTGATTGGGATCCTTTAGATTTATTACTCAAATTTACTGGAAAATGTGGTCAAAAATCAGACTGATCGACCATGTAACTCGTACCTGTATGAAATTATCTACTAGATTATAATACAAAAAAACTATTCCAACAATGTTTTGTTTTGTATTGTAATTTTAAGCTCTTAAACTCTTGAAAAACACCCGATACCTCACCCGTGCTTCACTCCAATTTGTTGTGAGTGTCTTGCAAATTACTGAAGAGTGAGCGCCATTAGGAAAAACATTTTTCCATAATTTTAAATTTCACGTCCATGGGATCCAAATCCAGACCCCCGAGTGGTAATCAAATGCATTTGGCTACCTAATATTTTGCATATGAATTTTTCATGAATCCTGAGAATGTTGGGATTTACAATTACAATGTAGAAAGTCGCAATATCTTCAATATTTATGTCGGAGTACATTTCTACTGAGAAAAGGCTTCCTTTACAGAAAAAATTACCTGCTGTTCAGAGGGAACATAAAACTCTAGTCTTCGAACCACTTGAAGCCCCCCGGCATTAAATGGAAATGTCGCTCGGCCATGCACAAGTTATATGGCCGATTATATTGAAATTATCAACACATCTTCACATTCAGATGAAAAAAGTTCTATTCATATAAAAGGTGTTTAAAGAAAAACATCCAAGGTTTTTTAGACATATTTCCCTAAAGTCTAACGTGAGAACCTCCCCCACCAACAGGGCAATTAAATTTATACGAGTATACCTTTCTGACCCAGAAGCTGATACATGAACTAAAACTGCAATCCACAATCAGAATCCAGCAAGTAAAGTTTTCTCACTTCTGTCTTTGGTACAAGTCGAAAGAAGCTTTGATAATTTATGTGACTTTGACAATTTTTGCCTTTAGATTAATAAATCCTTATAATTCATAAACTGTCAGATTAAAATTTAAATGTCATGGTCATGCATTTTAAAGCTGCAGAGGAAATGTTTATGTAGGATCAGCTAAGAACGATTAGAAAATAAACTTAAATGAAACATCAGCACTGTAAAATAATAAATTTGTGCTGGCCTTATTTGAAGTTGTGTACGTATACAAGTATTCATACCATTATATAATAGGTATAAGGAATAGCTCATCACTCAAATGGCTCTGGTAGCACTTGAAGCTACCGCTTCGCATTTTAGATAATTCGTTCCGGTATGTAGAGCTCTATTCAAGAAATAGAGTTGCGAATTTTGGTTTCAAGCGCGTTTGTATAGACTAAGGACTTGACGTAGCTCCAAAAAATAGTCAAGTCGCATGAGCGGCTAATTTATGATATGATCCAGTCGTCAAATTTCTGCTTCACAACTAGTAAATGTGCGTCTCTTGTATAACATCTAGCACCGTCTTTTTGGGGTCATATATCGATTTCGTTAGGATGTCAGCTAGCATCGCTTGACACGAGTATTAGGAATGCCCACGAACAACTTTCTCCCGAACTGAAGTTGTAAAAAAGTAAAAATCAAAAAAAAAATTTACAAATCGAAAATATTTTGTGCAAAATTCGGAGAATATTTCCTCAACAGTTCAAACCACAAAAATGCTTAATTAAGCTTGTAACAACAACAAGCATATTAAAAAAGCTACATCAGCGAATGCAAATTGAAGGCTTGTGTTTCCTCGAAGTGTGACTGATTTCCATGAAGTAATTGCAGAGGTGGCGGGTGTGAACTGAAATCCGCTGGTCAACTGCGGTTCAAAGAATTTGAAATGAGCAAGCGAAAATTGAAAAAAAATTAAAAATGAACTGCAATTTCATTACCAGCACTTGCGTGAGCTGAATTTTTGTTTTTTGTTTGTTGTTTTTGTTGTGAAATGTACGCATTTTTGTTCCAGGAAAAAAACTAAAATAATGTAAGCAATTCTCAGCAAATCATTTCATTTAGTCGAATTTTCAAACTTCCCGTAGAATAAGGAAAAATATTGGAGAAATATAAGGAATGTTCCGCTTCTACAAAGGTATTCAATATTTCCTTTAGCAGGAAGTACTCTGGGCTGCCTTATTTCAAACGAATTAATTAAAAGTCTATATGTACCATATAACAAATATATGGGCAGGTACTCCTGATGCAATTCATCCTAACATGCACATGTACCGTTCGACTAGATATTGTGCGAAAAAGTACGGGAAAGTCAAAAAGTATAAACTAAAAATACTAACATCAACGCCATCCAATGAACTATGCGCATATTTTGCTAATGTGTTTTCGGCAACGTGCTATGCATCGAGACGCTTATGTGTTGCATACTGCAAGGGGCAAAAGTAAGCACGCTCAGGAAAAGTTATAAATAAGCAACGCCAACGCAAACGCCTGCACACACGCACACACAACGCAAGTGAATGCTGAATTCAAGAACGATCGACGCCAACTGTCGCTCCATCATTTTGTCATGGCAACATCCGTTTCAAATTGACCATTTGAGACGGTAAAAGCCAAAAAAGTTGAATAAAAAATGTGAAATGTGAAAAATGTACTAAGAAAAAATTCTAGAAAGACCCATAGAAACAGAGAGAAGTATGAGCAGCTGAAAATAGAGAAATTGCATGAAAATAAACTCGAGACACTTGACAGCATATCTTGGCACTTGAGGAGACCTGTGCAGACGGGTGGGCAGCGGTCGATGGCGCCAGACAAGCATTGATGCATGTTTGGCGCCGAAGTCTGTAACTTTGTCTGTCCAACAAGTGACGTGTGCGCATAACGAGCACCGGTAAATAAAGAAACATAAAAACCAAAACAACTGAGGAAAAAACTACGAATGGTTCGATGAACAGACAAAAAGTTCTGCCATAAAGGTAAATGGACATCAAGCGAAAATTGGGAAATTTTTTGAAGAAGCACCAACAAGGCGATGTGGTGGCAGGATGCGCAAAAAACGAGGTACATAAAAATAGCAGTTGTAGTTCTATGGCAGGTGTTGGTGGAATTTAAGTAAAGTTCGTTTTGCAATGCCAGAGTGAAATGTAGATGGGCAACCGCATTTTATGGAAGCGTTGGCTAAAAGTGCATTAACTTTAACAGTTAGTTAGTGAGCATTCCATGCAGTATGACTTAGGGTGCTGGGGTGGTCAAAGAAGATTTATAAATTTTATATTCATTTTGATTAACCCATAAATTTTTGAAATGAAAAAAAGGAAGTGCATGCTCACACATACATAAATATTTATATAAACATGTTTCATTCTTCCTCTTATTCTTGACTGACGCGATAAACGCTTACGCGATTTTGGTCAGTCTTTCTTCCTCGTGTTAACCGGCGCCAGTTGGACACCCCATGTGAAGCCAAGTCCTTCTCCACCTGCTCTATGCAATGCAGAGAAAGTCTTCCTCTCCCTCTTCTGCCACCAGCCGCATCAATGACCTTCAGAGCCAGAGCGTTTGTATCCATTCGGACAACTTGACCTAGCCAGCGGAGCCACTGGATCTTTCTCACTATTTCTATGTCAGCGTAAAACTCATACAGCTCATTTTTTTTTTTCAAGAAGTACCCGAAGCCGGTAAAACAATGGGAACGATTTCATTGCTAATCAATACTGGGGGTGCCATTCATACTTCTGAACTAGCAATGGAAAAGTGATCATTGAGGGTTGAAGAGGGTTTTATTGGGTTTCAAAATATTCTCCCCGCTGATCAAGACACTTTTGAATTCGTTTGAACCAATTTTAATTGCGCAAAATCTTATTGTTTCTTGTCATACTGATGTCCAAGGGTGCCTCAACCACGCGGTATGTGACATGACGATCTTGCTCAACCACTTCGCACACCGAATCGATATTATCTGGCAGTGCAACTGACTTTCGACCACCGTCTCGGAGTTCGCCGGAGGTTTATTGCAAAGGGATGGTGATTTCTCACCGTATAATGACTTCAGTTCACCGATGCATTCTTCTTTAGTTAATCCACGTCGAGAATTGTGGAAAATAGTCCGACGAAAATGTGGAATTTCATTTTTTTGCCGATTTTTGGGAGTGGTCACTTTTAAGAAGTTTCGTTTCATTCCATTAATTCTTGGCTTTTCTCACTAGCATTTCGACCCCACATTTCTTTGGCGAATATAATACGATTGATGACTAAGCGCATTATTAGTTAGTTTCGTGAGGACTACTCTCACTCAAAATACAGCAGTTGTGGTTATTGGCATGCCTGCTCTCGCCAAACTAAGGCTTACTCACCTAGGTGGTGTGACTCTGGATTCATTGGTAATAAGCAACAAAAAACCCAAGAAAGTGCTCAAATTCGTTAGAAACCTGGAGTTTTAGGCTTGCGGCCAAGTACAAGAGCCGCAGTTCACTATGGCCCAATAAAAACTAAAAGTAGCCGGTAACGAACACAGTTCACCTTTCCGTTGATTTCCAGCCCATTCACAGATGGAATGTGAATACATTCCTACCACGAAAGCGATAGTCCAATGGCTATTGGGCAGCGATGGTGACTACTTCTGTATTCACAGTACGAGCTCTAATGGGATAAATACTATTATTCAGAATAAATTTGCTCATAACTTTGTAAAATTCGGAGAAATTTTAAATATATATTTGAATACCCAGAGGATTTTCGCAGGCTGGCGTCGTGTGCTTTCGAGCCCCCGCAGCGACTCCCTGCATGTTTCAAAATATATGTCAGCGATGGCCATCAACACTCAATGTTGCCATATCAGTTGACAAGATGAAATGTTTTTTTTTAGTTTGAATATTTCCGCGATTAAAATTCGGTGGAAAATGTTGAGTGAAGCAAGCAGTCTAGCAGCAAGTGAACTTGCAAGCCTTAATTTTCAAAATATGAGTAAAAATTATGTTTAGAAAGTAAATGAAATAGTTTTTAATTTCAGGTTTATACAAATTTTTTTCTCTATTTGACGATCTGTATGACCGCGGCCAAAACTTTGCGAGGTCATTGCCTGTGAGCGTGAGATGATGAGTGTTAAAACTCCTGCGGAGTACGGCTTTGGCAATGGTTTATGGATGTAAAGGGTGGCTAAGTTTCAAGGCCCGGAGTTGATTTTAAATAAAATGCATTTTTTTTTTTTAATTATTGTTATTTCTCTTTATTATGATAATACTGGTATGGCTCAATTACGCACGAAACAAAATATCGGCCAAATGGCTGCCGCTGCCTCGACGGCACACCTCCATCCGATGGTCCAAATTTTCGATGACGCTGAGGCATAATTGAGGTTCTATGCCGTTAATGTGCCGAATTATCTCATCCTTTAACTCTTCAATTGTTGCTGGCTTACCGACGTCCACCTTTTCTTTCAAATAACCCCAAAGAAAGAAGTCCAACGGTGTCGTTGACGTTAAGGTGTGGTTCACATTCAACATCGGCCCTTGACATTTAACCACCCGTTATAAAAACCGCTAATATGGCAGGCGCAACATAAATAAATCGATTGGAGAAAGTGCTGCATTTTGCTTTGCACTCCTCAAATTGTTCTGAGCCGATTCCGTTTTGGCTATATTGTCTTTTTATAATTAAATAACAGACGATCTCTCTTGCCTTTTTCATTTCTTCTCGACATGCTTTTGGCTAAAATTGACTGCTCCTCCCTTCTTGGGTTATTGATTTTAATGTGCCATGTAGAAATCTTGGCAGTTTCGATACTTTTTATATAGGCTCATTTAAAACATTGTACACTGCTCGTGCTCCAGTTTCTCAAATTTTTTAGAGCTAGACTTATCGGATTCCAAATCAATACTCTATAACAGATTGCAGTATTATTTCTTGGGCAATAATTTAGCGTAATGCTATTGGAATTTATCCTTAAGCGCATTATACTAAAAAAGAAACAAAAAATCGGTGTATTTTGTAATTTTTCCTGATATCTGTACCATTTAGCTCCGGACATGAATAAATATATAAATAAATAAACACAGGCTAAAATAAAGAGATTTCGGTGCAACTTTGATTTGTTTAAACTGCACTGCAGCACGAATTTAATAAGGCATTTTGATTGTTTCGGCAAAGAGCCCGCTATTTAGTTGTTCTTCAATTTGTTATTATTTATATTTTATTTGTATTGTGATACATTCTACTATAATATTTATGTGCACTATAAAGCCTCGAATTTCCTGTCACTAATGATTTTGAAAAGAAAAAAAAATTTTTTATAAATGTCCACATTAAATATAGGGGAAATATTTAGCAGCCAGCCTAATTGCTGTACCATCACTACGCGCTGTAAATAGACAAATCTACCGTTACTTATACACATAAAGCCTAGCAGTTTCAAGGAATACCTTCATACATTAAAGCATTCCTTTTTATAATTAGACCGCACTGAGGATTTCCTTCGCATTTTAGTGGATATTAGAAAAAGCAAGAAATTTTTAATGTCCTCACAGGCGCCAGTGTACACTTTTGTGGAACAGCTGCCAAAAATTGGTCACAAAATGTAGAATTATATTCGTTGTTAACAGGATAACTGCGTATATAACAGTATTTGCAGTTTGGCGCCCGTAGCTTTTATTGTTATTGCCAGTGGCATTTGCCACTAATGTCATTTTTAAAGGGTACTAAATGCTGGCATTGGTAGAAAGAAAAACAGTTCAAAAACGATTGAAAGAAGTGAAGCGCTTAAAAGTAAAAAAAAAAATATGCTCAAACTGATTACTACTGCAACTTTTCATTCATTTTGTATGCTGTATTTCGTTCTTTAATTTAGTCAACACTAAATATATGAAGAAGGAGAAGATACTCAGCGGCGATACCAACGTCGAACTACAGTTTGCAATAGAAACTTCAATACAGGGCCACAGAAAGGCAACCCAAATTCGTTGATATATGGTATAGTAAGCTAAAGTATAGTAAAAAATCCATATAAATGTAAACTTTGTTGTATAAATAAATAATTGGCGCGTACACTTCTGTTAGGTGTTTGGCCGAGCTCCTCCTCCTATTTGTGGTGTGCGTCTTGATGTTGCTCCACAAATGGAGGGACCTACAGTTTCAAGCCGACTCCGAACGGCAAATATTTTTATGAGGAGCTTTTTCATGGCAGAAATACACTCGGAGGTTTGCCATTGCCAGCCGAGGGGCGACCGCTATTAGAAAAATGTTTTTATTAATTTTGCTTTCACCGAGATTCGAACCAACGACCTCTCTGTGAATTCCGAATGGTAATCACGGACCTACCCTTTCGGCTACGGCGGCCGCCTTTAACTTTAAACTTTGTTGTATGCGTTACTGAAATACAGAGTATCGGTCCGATGAAATCTGTTTCTTGGCTGTACCATGAATTTAGTGAATTTCGTTAGATTTCAAGGAAATAAAGAAATATTTTCAGTTTAAGGCACCAGTGTTACTTTACATGTTTTTATAATAATGAAATAATCTATTCTATTTTCTAATAAAGCCCCTTTTTTCCTTGACCACGTCTTTTACACTGTTTGGCATTGAACGGATTAAAGATTAGAAATACTCCAGATAAAAATTTGAATACCAGCTCGTCGGAACTAATTCTTTTAACTTTTAACAGATTTGCGGTTCCTTTTTCACTCTTCTTTCAAGACGTGCTACAGGCTTTGTGAACCCATTGGACAGTTTTCGGGCCAATCCAAGCACGCATTTCCAAGGAGCTCCTTGTGAAACGCAAAGAATAAAGAAGCTAATCAAAATAAAAGAATTTGAAGCAATAGGGACTTTCCAAATGCACACGAGGGCAAGAAGCCGAATCATCTTGGAAATTCGCAGCTTTAAAGTTAACTGCTCTATCGTAGGGACACCTCTGACTGATATGTAGGCTGAAGCATTAATGGAAGCTTCTAAATTCCCGAAGTTGTAGCTTTGTTGTTACTGTTGTAGTTGATGAGCTGCCAGTACAATTTATTCAATGATCCTCGTGGGCTATCTCAAGTAACATTAGGACCTGAAAGCCTGCGGTTTCAATAGGTTGCGTCCAGAGAGAGACCAGTGTTGCGCGTGTGGGTTTAAGAAGACATCTGAACAGATGGTTAGTATCGTGCGTGGTATCTTCACTTTCCGGGCAACTAATGAGTATGTCATGGTTGATTCTGGATAGGTAGGAGTTGAACCTGCTACAATATCGAGAACTAAATTGAGCCAAAGTTACGCAGGTCTCACGAGGAAGCTATAGCTCTTCATCTACAATGGTTGGTGGTTGGACCCCATGACTTCATTCGGAGATTGGAAGTTTTGAAAGGTTGTGTCCCTATGAATGTTCAAGAATTTTTTATTTAACCATTCCCTTTTTCTGCGCCGTACTCCTCTGTCAGGTCCCATCCGATTGAATTGAGACGCATCAAAGAAATGGGTTTTTTCTCAATTAATCTCCGAGATGATGAGGACGCCGAGTCCTTGAGACGTTATGGAATTGTGCTGATGCTGCACGTAATCTCCATACAGTCGGCTCGTTGCTCCTTCGTTTCGAAGCAGAAGCAATCCGGTTTCTACACAGCAATCGTTTCAGATGAGCTTCTTCTCGGAAATTTTGAGAACCCGGTCGTCCTGAATTCGAGTGTGGTGCTCATACAACGCTTATATATATATATATATAATTGGCACGTATACCGGGTGTTTGGCCGAGCTCCTCCTTCTATTTGTGGTGTGCATATTGATGCTGTTCCACAAACGGAGGGACCTACAGTTTCAAGCCGACCCCAAACGGCAGAAAATTCTTTTATGAGGCGCTCT
>JAYXIM010028157.1:0-12141 GCA_037575425.1 Anastrepha fraterculus
GTGCGATTTTTATTGCTTGACTTATTTGTTATTCTGTGGAACACTCGGCGGGGTAGGGGAGGGCGAATCGTTCCCTAAGTGACTATTACAGGACTGAATAATGAGCGTACAAATAATGGCAAGTATATTACAACACTGTGACGGCTACGACATTATAGGCGTTGAAAACGGCGACTTATACTATCGACTAAACGAATTGCCTAACATTCTATTTAACACTGGCGAAAGTGTTATACCCGATGAACTGGCAGACTATCAACACGAAAGCATGACGTTAGAAAAAATTCTCGATTTATGCGATTTAGGGCTTTACACTGACCGCGCATTATAATAGTATAACCACATCGACGCAAAACAGCGTCATAACCAAAGCAAGCAAATAAGAGGACTTTAATATGTCAATTAAACGCACTTTCACCGTTTACAAACTGGTTCGCAACGTTGACGGCGAAATCAAAGAAATGGCTTTCTCCCGTCAAGCGCAAGCTGATACCTACAAGAAAATTCTTGAACACTTCGGCGTAACCGATCTTGAAATCGAGCCAGAAAAACGCACCGTCGAACTGTAAGACGCCAGCCGCGCTAATATAGGCGGCATCATCCAAAGCTGCAAAACAAAACAAAACAAAACTTTAAACCCAACAAAACAAGGTAAAACAAAATGCAAAACGTATATTCTAAAAAGCTCACTAAAGAAGTTATCTTTAACCTCGGTCAGAATGCGGAGCCTATCGGTGACGTTCTTGATACTCCGCTGTTGGTTGTCGGTCTGCATCACAAAACCGTTACCACTGGCGAGGGTGAAGAAAAACTCCTTACAATGGTATTCGTTGACGAGGACGGCAAACTGAAATCTTATTTCAGCTCTGCGCGTAGCTTCTTTAACGGGCTGGAAGATGTAGCGGGCATTTTCGGCGCTGACATTGAGAAAGGCGGTATTAAGTTGAACGTTCACAAAGTGGAAACGCGCAACAAAAACACTGTATACACTATCTCGCTGTAATAAGCCGATCATTTAAAGCCCTCTTAATTGAGGGCTTTTTCTTTTCCTCCGCTTTACTTCCCGCTTAATATACCCTACAATACTAGAACGCTGTATTTAATGAGGGTTATCAAATGGCACAATCCCGCGAACTTAAAAACCTGCTGCGCCGTGTGCGCCGCTTTAATCAGGCTAACCCTACATTAGCCTTAAATGTTGAGGCGATTAAATCTAATGCGCCGTCCAAAATATCAGCCGCCAGTAACCGCCTTGCGAAAGTGCAAGAAATTGCACGTATTCAAAAGCAAATCGCTAAGGTTGCGCGTACCGTACCGGAAACGGCAAACGCTGGTCATGTTGCTGAATCTGCAAGTATCAATAAAGTTAAGCCTGTTAAATTCCGTCAACCTAAAACGCTTTCAGCCGCGCAACGCGAATTGCAGCGCGTCGAACGTCTACACGCGAAAGCGGCAGATTTTCGTAAGGCTCAAGATAAGTTCGCGCGTAAGGTTAAGAAGTATAACCAATCGTTAGGTCTGCGAAATAATAAGAACCGTTATTTATACCTACCCCGCAATGAGAAAGAATTAAAACTCCATGAGCAAGCCTTAAAACTTGTGCGCCGTGGAAAGATAAACGAGGCTAAGGAACTCTTAAAGATACCCGAAAATAAAGAGATTCGCCGCGCGTTGGTTTCCCGTGACGCTAAACGAGCAAGGGCGAGCGGCACATATACCTATCAGGATAGAATCTTTTTGTGGCTCGCAATCGAGAACGCCAAAGGCTCACACGTTCCCGAACTGGCTGGATTATTCCGCGAGGGTGGCGAGTCGCTAGTGTTGGAGTTAGAAAACGCTGGCTTTACTATGATAGAATATTACGATCCCGACGAAAGCATGGAGGACGTAGGCATGTTTATCTTAGCGCAATTAGAATCGACTATCCCCGAACTTAACGGACGAAATCAAATTATCGTGCGTAACTTTTTGGACAGAGTGCAAAACCGCTATGCGTAAATTTGAACCTGCTAAATGCTATACGTTTGATTTTGAGTGTACTAGCCGCGAACCTGCAACCGTGTATCTTTGCGCGGTGGCTCGCTTGTCTAAGCTGGATATGAAACACGTTAAGGTGTTTCGTACCATTGGCGACACTGTAGACTACATTTTCAGCCGTGGCAATAAAAGCAAGTTCTACGCGCATAACCTGAAATATGATATTTCTTTTGTACTCTGCTATTTATTCCAAAATTTTAAAGATCAATTTACTGTTACTAACTCCATTATACAGGACTTAACAAAATCTGTCGTTACTATGACGATAAGTTTTAGGGGTAAAGAAATAACGTTTATTGACACGTTGCCAATTTTCTCTGCTCCTTTAAAGCAAGTAATGCAAGCCTTTACAGATATGGAAAAAGGCGAAACACCATTATTTGACTATATCGAGGATGTAACAGTAACAGATTACGAAATTGAATATTGTAAGGCTGACGCGCTCGGACTTGCTAAGGCGATTATTAAGCGCCTCGAATACGGGCAAGGCTCTCTAACAACCGCTAGTGACGCATACAAGACTTTTAAAGAGTTGGTGTGTGGTAAAACGGCTGGACGGTTTGACCGCTTCTACCGCCCGTTGCCACCCGAAATTGACGACATTATGCGCCCTGCGTACCGTGGAGGATTCACCTATTTAAACCCTGAACACGCTAACACCATGTTAAAAGGCGTCCACGTTATCGACGTTAACAGCATGTACCCCGCGCAAATGTATTACCGCATGTTGCCTTATGGCGAGCCTAAAATGCTTGAGGACGGGGAAGTAAAAGCGACTACTATTTATTGCCTCGGAATACAGATCTTTTCTATTGACGCTTGCCAGTTGCGCGAGGGTTACGCGCCTTTCCTTTCCACTGCAAATAGTATGATGCACGCCGCCGCATACCTGAGCGAAATTACGGAAAATGAACCGCTCGACAAAAGGACGTTTTCAATGACGCTTGAAGAATTTAACCTATTTAAACGCTCTTATCATTTTCAGGGCTTAAAGTTATGCGGCGGTTTCCTGTTCAAAGGGCGTAATGATATGTTTCGTCCATACATAGATAAATACTGGAAATTAAAGAGCGATAAAAACCCGACTATTAAAACCATCGGAAAACTTTTCCTTAACTCTTTATATGGTAAGTTTGCGGAGGGTTATAATAAGTCAACCTTTAACGTTTATTATGATGAAAGGATAAAATATGAACTTGCAGAAACAGAAATCCGCCCGTGTGGATATTTACCCGTTGGTATATTCATTACGGCGTATGCCCGTATCTTTTTACTTGAGACTATCCATAGCATTGGCATACACAATTTTATTTATACTGATACCGACTCAATACATTATTTCCGCCGCGATAATAACGACGCCAATATTCATATGCACCCAACCGATCTTGGCGCATGGGATCATGAAAATTATTTCGATAGGGCTTACTATATTAGGAGTAAGCGTTATTGCGGGGAAATTGTAGACAAGGAAACGGGAAGCGTTAAATTAAAGATAGCTTGCGCGGGTATCAAAACAAACGCCCTTAAAGAGCAAGTAACGCGAATCGAGGACTTTAAACAGGGACGCCCTATAAAAACTATACAGTTTAAACAGGGCGTCAACGGTCAACACGTTATTGATAAGTATATCAAAATATAACTTCGCTTATTAACTGCTTCGTTGGCACGTCTTTAAAGCGAATAAATCCACGGTCAAAATACATCTTAACACGGCGTAAATAAGGATTGCGCCGTATTGATTCTATCGTCCTGTCCTCCCGTAGCTGTTTATCGAGATTGAAAGACGGAACACCGTCAACGGGGCTACGGCAAGCAATATAAATATAATTAATAGAATCGTGCTCATAATTATATCCTACTAAATCAGTGCCCGAAATCGTAAGATTAATAAACGGCGTTTTCTTAATCCCTTTCAAATCGTCGATAAACGAATAATCATCTTTTATCGCGTCATTTTCTAACATAAAGTCGCCGTAAGGTGTCCCGCTAATCAGCTTCCCGAAACGGGTTGCTTTCTTCGCGTTTTTATATTCCTCACTGTCGAACTGATATATTAAAATTGACTGAGTACGATAGCGCGTTTTCTTAGTCGTCGGGCTGGCTGGCTTAATTGCGAAATAAGCATAATACGGATTAAATATTGTGTCTTGGTTTGCGAGGCATACAATAGTAATTTCCCGCATACGTCCCACGGTTTCGATAAGGCTTAAAAACTTTGTCACTTCGTCTTTAAGGTAGCTTTTCGCCTCGCTAATAAACTCATCGAATAACAGCGTTTTTACTTTCGGGAACGCAACGGATTTAAATTTGTATGCGGTAGAAAGGGCGACACCGCGCCCCGCAATTTTACCATCTATCAGAAAGTTTTCCCCTTTAACTTGCAACGTGTTATCGGGGAAAACATTTTCTGTTATCAGCGCCTGAAATAAAGACGGCAGACACAAATCTAATTCGCTCTGAGTGCGTCGAATGTAAATAAACTGGTTTTCGTTGTCGATAAAGTCTTGCACTAAATCTTTAAGGCTTGAGAACGTCTTGCCAGCGCCACGGGCTGAAACGACAAAGTTTAGTAGCATATTTTCTTGCAACACGTCCGACAAATCGAAATACATTTTAATTACCTCTTAGCTAATCACCTGCGCATCGCCGCCAGTTTTAGGCATTACTTGCGCGTTAGTTTCGTAACCGCACTGGAAAGTAACAAGCGCGGTTGCAGGGTCATACCAGCAAATAAATTCTACTGGTGACGCGCTGCCATCGTAACCGATAATATACCCTGTGATTACGGTAGGCTTTCCAACGCCGTTAATAACGTTGTAAAGAGTACCGCTAATAACCTGCAACGCGCCGTAATTGGTATCTTTGATTGAGATTAACCCGCTAACGCCAGCGTTAAGATCTAACGCTACTTGCACCTGATTAGCGGTGACGTTAAAGCGGAGTGTGCCAAAACCAACATCATATTTAGGCGTTGCGTTAGCGCCAGGTGTCGCGGTTACTTTGAATTTCCAGCCTGTACGCTGTTCTAAATATTCAGCGCGTAATTCTAGGGCTTGCGATTCGGTTTGCAAGTCTCCAACACTACTTTTAAGAGATTCAATATCAGACTTAACCAATTCGATCTGTTCATTGACATATTTATAAAGATTCTCCATGTTAGTATTAATGCGGTTTTGCGCTTCCAGAATGGAATTAATAGTATCCCATTGTTTCTGGTCGCTCTCACGAATAGCCTGAATCATCGCGCCAGCTTGAGCGGCGTTATCTGCGATTTTCTGGTCTAATTCTTCGTCGCGCTTTTCTGAGTCTGCGCGGTTGCCCTCAATAATCTGAGTTTGCGTGGTATTGAAATAAATGTATTCCTCGCGCTGGCTGTATAATTGCTGCTGTAAATCTGCCTTAGTATCTGCTAAGGCTTCATCTCCAGCCGTTTTATTATCGCTTACGGTTTGCTGCAACGCCGAAATAGTTTTATCTTGGCGGACGTTAGCCGCTTCGAAATAATCATGATAATCTGATACGGTCTTATCAATATGGGCGCGGTACGCTTCGAAGCCGCCGCGAATAACCTGCAATTCCTGATTAACGTAATTACGTTCATCTGTGAATCGCTGCGAAATATTCGCTTTATACTGGTTAAAATTACTGTCGTGTTCAAGCTGCCACGTATTAAGCGCCGATTGATTCGCGTCAATAGTATCGTTGACTTTTGCGATCTCTGAATCGGTGTACTTATTTGCATCAGCTAAAACACCCTGATAACCTGCGATTGCAGCTTCGAGTTTTTCAGGGTCAAATTGTGACTTGAGTTTATTAACCTCATCCCAAAGCTGCTCATTCGACGTGCTGATTTTGTCGATGTTCTGTTGTAACAGGTTAATAGTAGTCTGATATTGGTTTAACAGTAAATCGACGTTCGATTTAAAGTTATTATTATCAGTCTGCAATCGCTGGAAAGCGGAATTTAAATCTTTCTGCGCTTTATTAAGACTGCTTAAACCACTTTCAAGTGACGCAATGCGGCTTTCGTGATTATCCAGCTTAGTTTTGCTCGCTGCATTAATCGCGTTTTGCGCGTCGATTGTTTGCTTTAATACTGTGCGGTTAACGTCAATTTGTTTATTTAAATAAACGTTAATTTCCTGCTGCGTTGCACATTGCGCCCAACGGCGAGCGCACATAACAGGGTCGAAAATATCGACGTTTGGAAGTTCTACGGAATCAGCCATTATTTAACCTCTCCAAAATGCTTTATTAGGGCGCACGTCTACATGCGTAAACAGGCGGTATTTTCCAGCACCGCCAGTGGAATAAGTGGCGGTCACATAATTATATACGTCCTCGGGCTTCACGTCACGCACCATTATATCGGCGGCTGTGCCTAGCTTGTGCTGCGAGAATTGAGCGCCGCCAACCTTGCGATTATGTTTATCACAACGGCATCCACTGGTAATATAAATCGGCTTGCCGAAATGCTCGCGTATTTCTTCCAGACGTTGAACTAATGCGGGGTTAATATCCCCATCTTTCAAGCCAAAGCCGCAACCACATTTACATGCAAATTCAGCCTTATTAAAATGCTTACTTAAATCACCCATTAGAAAACCCCCATAAATAAATCTTCACATTCATCTAATAACATTTTATCAATGTTAATAAACGTCTTACGCCATTCATTAAGCGCCTCACTCATTAAGACGCCGTTTAAGCCCTCGCTTTCAACGTCATTAATTCGGGTACTCTGTTGCGCGTTGACCGCTTCACGATCCCCATATGAAACGCCACCAGCAAGCGCCTTGTTTTGGCTGACTTGGTTTTCTGTCCCTCCCGTTGTTTCGTAACTTTCGCGGCTGTGTTCGTTAGCCTGATTTGACCATGCGTTACTGCTCCCGCTGTTAATCTCGGTCGCGCTTTCGCGGTCACGGGTCGCGGTCGTAATGTACCCATCGTTAAAATACTTGTCACCAGCGCCGTTACCGTCACTAGAACCGCCGCCGCCGCTCCCCTCGGTTTGTGCTTGTGTTTGTGGAGTATCAGAAAACAGGTTTAGTTTAGAACTCCCTCGGT
This sequence comes from Anastrepha fraterculus, assembly GCA_037575425.1. Lineage (NCBI taxonomy): Eukaryota > Metazoa > Arthropoda > Insecta > Diptera > Tephritidae > Anastrepha > Anastrepha fraterculus. The sequence goes on from JAYXIM010028157.1 coordinate 7,108, forward strand.
CGGCAATCCCACGCTGTTTATTAACGGCGTTATTAGTTGTAAGATTGCTTTCAGTATCTCCGCTTGATGTTCCTCCGCGACTAATAGCCGCACTGCTGCCAGAATTAGTATTATAATTATGGCTTTTATTATTAGCGGTTTCATAATTCTTGCTCCTCCCTTTGTCGCGCTGGAAAGCGTTAGTTTTATTACGAGTATTAACGAAAGGGTTAAATTTAACTTTTTCCGACTCATAAAGTTTTAAGTACCTCGGCATAATTTCAATGAGGCGCGATTCTAGCATGCGCTTAAACATTTGGTAAGAGTCGAAATTAATATTACGGTAGCCGAACCGCAACAAAAATTTATGCTCAAAGATAGGTCTATATTCTTCGGGCATAGAATAATCAAAGGTGAAAAGCGTGTCATTGTGGCTACCCATTGCCATGCTTAACAGTTGGGAATAAATACGGGTCATAATAGCCGCCTTATTCTGGTGTGTTGTCTTTGTCGATTGAATTAGTAATACCGTCTGTTAGGTCGGCTGCTAATTCGCATTTTAAATTAATACCTGCCATTTCATAAATGGCTTTCGTTGCTTCCATACGGCATTCATAAGTGCCGTTTAAAACAATGTTCGCCATTGTGTCATTCTTATTAATTTCGTCTTTATTTACCTGCGCTTGTTTAATTACTGTCGGCGTGGTAATACCTAACTTAGCAACGCATTCGTTGTACAAATCGGTTTTATACATAGCAAGTCCTTTTAAATCGTTGGCGTTATGGGTTGAGTTTTGGAATACTTGCAACGCTGTACCAATATCTTTTAGCGTCGATTCATCCAGTAAAACATATGCTTCATTCATTAGAATGTTATTAGCAAACTGTTTCTTTGTTTGCGAGTTGGTAAAGTTCGCGGCGATTACTAGCGGCTTTTTCATCCCTTGCGCGTATACTTCACAAGTTCGCGCCACGTCTGCAATTAGTCGCGTGTAATATTGCACGGTTAAATAAGGAATGTTATTAGCTGGATTATCTCGCAACAAATAAAATTCACCGTAATTTAAAACTTTGTTCGCTTTCTCTGCATAAGGAAACATTACCGTTACTTGGTCAGGCTCGCCGTAAACATTAAGCCGCTTAATTGCACAAGGCAATAAAAGCCAGCCGTAATCAGCATCTTTAAAGAAAGCCAACATACCATTTAAAAACAACATTGATTCGATGTAATTAATAGGCATGTTTTTATTGTCGCTAGTCCATTTATAGCGCGAGCAATAAAGCTGTTTAATATTGGCTAATTCATTAGCCGCCGTTGCAAGGTTTAATACTTGCGCGTTTTTCGGGTCATTTGCAAATTTAGGATCAAAGAATTTACCGTTATAAAACTTTAAACTTTGCGCGTTATACGCATTAGTTGCGGCGCTAACGCCTGGTAATCCGATTGCCATTTATTACGCTCCTATTTCGGTAGCCCAAAATTTAATACCGCCGTTTAGCATTGCTGCCATTTGGTTAGCGGCTTCTAAATTGGTAGATGTTACTTGCGCGTCCCGTGTCTTAATATAAGTAAACGTGCCGCGAACTTTTAAATTAACCGTTCCAAAACTTTGGATATTGTAGCCGAAAGATTCAAAATAATCATCTAAGGCTTTCATATCTTTATCGGACGGCGCGAGGGTTTGAATATTAAAGCGATATTGACCGCTAAAGAAAGTCGGGAAATCTCCCGCGCCTCCCAACGGCGGCGAGGTTGTCACCTGTGGATTAAACAGGTTTTGAGCCGCGCCATTAGCGCCAACAACGTTATTCATAACCCACGACACGCCCACATAACGGGCGGCTGCTGCGAGTAATGGAACCATTAGAATAAACTCCCTAGTTTGTCGTTTAAGTAGGCGTCAATCTCGCGTGTGTAAGGCACGTTATCATGCCACCACGTAGTAACGTTCTGGTTTACTTGGTAGTCCTGCGACTTCTGGTTAGCCGATACGGACACCGCAGGCCATGACGGGGACGCAAGGCGGGTGAGCATAGAGCCGCCGCTTGTGTTCTCGAATATCGCCGTATAACAGCCGTTAGGCGAGCCAGTTTTAAGCATGGTAACGCGCAAGCCGCTTTTAATATCACACGGTTTGAACATTGCCGCGCCGTTTAACGTGGTGAATCTGACGCGCAAATAGTCGTATACTTTCGCGTGACGTGGTTTATACATAGCGCCTAAATTGAACATTTCCGCAAAAGTGGCGGTAGTTTGTTCTGTTTGTGGGCTGTCGCTTTCGTCCTCGCATACGGTGGTAGGCGCAACATAGATATTATTTAAATAGGTTAGAATAGAATCCTTTCGGTTAATAAGCTGATTCGAATAGGTAACATAAACTTTCATGTTTTCTTCGATTGTAGCTTTATCGCCTACGTTTAAATACCCAGAAATAGAGCCGCCAGCCTGATAAGTTATTTCGGGGTCGTCAATCGTTCCATCTAATTTAACGGTTGTTATCATGTTAAATTTAATAGTATCGTTTGCGACTTGCGTTAACTCAATATTCCCTATATCATCCATCGGATTATATGAGGTCGATTCGGGTCTATAAAATACCTCCGTTGGGATAGGCTCGGCTAAAAGGTAATTTGAGGCGGTGAAATCTCCGTTCCAATCATCCCCAACGTGTGTACGCTCGATAAATGATTTTCCGATTTTGATTGTGTCCCAGAATGTAGCGACATAATCGACGGCGAAATATAAACGGGTTGATTTTTCGTTAACATATTCACGTCCGATAATTTGGGCGTGGTATTGTCTGCCTCCTTCCGCAACGTTGTTAAAGCTGATATAATCACAATCAACGCAATCAGCGTAGGGGCGCGGAATGTGAACACTAGCCGCATTATATGCACTCTTAGTTATTTGGTCAGGGCGTAAAAAAGAAAGGTTAGTAAATTCAGCGATGGATTTTGCAAGAAACCATTTGTCGCATTCTTCTTTACTAGCCCAATATTTGTAATTACCCGCACAAATACCGGTTTTAGAAATTAGGTTTACTTTTGTGTCTGCCATAATTACGCCGTTTGTGGTAGTGGGATGAAATAGCGTTTTTCTTCTTTGAAGTTAGGCAAGCCGCAATCAGGAACTATTAAGAATGGTAACTTTGTATCGGGGTCTGTTTGAATGGTTACATCGGGAGGGGAGGATTCATCTAGTGACCAAAATTTTTCGGTCTTTCCCTCTTGTAACCAACGTTGCCCTTTGTGGTTAACATAGCCTGTTACTTCTCGCTCTTTAAAAACATATTTCAATCCAAAGTTAAAAGTAAATGTATCGACTGAACCAGAAAACACAAAGCCAGCGGGGATTATAAAGTAATAGAAAATATCCTTGCCGTATTCGCCTTGTGTGCTCCACGGGTTTTTATCGAACACGTTTGTTTTGTTCCACAATGCAATAATGCCCCCATTGGGGGCAATATTGAGCGTGGATTTAGGATTCCAACGCGCCATAGATTAACCCTGCTGGATTACGGCGAATGTTTCAAACGCCGATGCGGTGTAAATCTGGTGGATGTGGAAGAAATAGTTTGTGTAAAGCGCTTGCGCGTTTTCTGCCACTGTAAAGGCTTCTTTCGTTGTGCGAATGTCGAAAGACGAGCGCGAAACGATAGCGCCGATAAGGTTAGGATTTGAGGCGTCAATTTCATCTACTGCGATAATTGGCACGTTCAATTCCATGTATTCGGTGTGGAACGCTGACGCAAGGTTATTAACTTCGTTAATCGCCATAATGTCAGAGTTAAGCACCAGTACCAGATCTTGCGGCGTTGCCTGTGCCATTTGACCGCTTGCGTTATAGTTGCGGCTTGGGAACTGCATACGGCGCATAGTCTTTTTAACCGTTTCAAGAAAACGGATAATATCCGCATTGGTGCGTTTAGTTGACATTAAATCAGGTACACTGATTTTCTGCGTGTCTTTCAACGGGTATTCGTCAGAAGTCAGGGACGCGCTAATCAGCTTTTTAGTGTAAATATATTCGTCGATGGTGTTAGACGATTGCAGCGTTGCAACAATGGTATTAATCAGGTTAGAAAGCCCGAACTCCTCCGTAAACGCATATTGTAGCTGTGTATCGTATACAGTCGTTTTATAGAACTGTTGACGGTTAACGCGATGATATGCGGCGCGTACTTTGGGATCGGCTGTTTCGAACTGGTTTTGATTGCCTGTCGCGTACTGCTGCGCCTCGGTCACATCCACGGCAATTTCTTGCATGGTATCACCGAACGGCATAAAGCCTTGCTTAAACATCGCCAGCGGGTTAGTAAAGTTTTTCTGACGGATAACAGTTAGCGCAATGCGGTTAATCAGCGCAGAAAAGATCTGGTTACGAATCGGCTGGAAATTATCGTCAGAAATAACGGTCTTAGCCTGATTCCAATATTCTTTGGAATCAAGATTGATTCGCGCGTCCCACGTTGCGGGAGTAGTTGCGAATAGAGATTTTACAATCTCATAGTTGGTCGGTTTAGTTGTAGCCATTTAGTAAAGCCTCTTTGGTTGTGGTTAAATACGGTCAATAATAGATTGAACGGGGTCAATGTCAGAATATCCAACACTGGTAGACGGCGGCAGCGTGGAATTAATCGCAGTCGCACGAATCATTAAAGTCTGGTTAATATTTTGGATGCGTTTTAATTCGCTTTCTGATTTACTTAATGCGTCAGACTGTAATTTCTGAATATTAGCGAGTGATTCTAAATTGGTTAGAATATCGAGTGCTAAAGCGGTGTCGGGGATTTTGTTTAACGCTTCTTTAATGTTGTTTAATTCAACGGGCGTTTCACAATGTTTTTCTGTTGGCTTAGTCATGGGATACATCCTATAGTGTGCGCGCTTTCGCCCCTGCACCCTAAACAGGGAAAACGCGCAATTCTGTTATGAGGGTTAATTACGTGTTTACGAAAGACGCGCACAAGATTAATTATATAGATTTGTTGCACGTTGTCAATCGGTGACGGTGTAATTATCTATGCTTTATATTATACCTCTCCCCTGCCCCAC
>JAYXIM010028158.1:0-12151 GCA_037575425.1 Anastrepha fraterculus
CGCCGAAAATATTACTAAAAATATTTTTTCTAGTCTGATTTGGTCCATACCGTTGAAAGAAATATTGAACACTAGGTGGCACTGGGTTCGAGATGTTTCGAAAAATCATATTTTTTGGTCTGATCTGATTCATACTCAAAATACAAATTTCGTTAAATCGTATTTTTTACCTATTTTATTAATATACTTTTTAGTCAGATATGGTTTATACCAAAAACCTAAATTCGAAAGAAAAATTACTGGCTTGGTGGCACTTGAATTTGAGATATTTCTATTCAAATTTATTTATTTATTTAAGTCTATGAATTACAATCCTTACAGACTATGATACAAAAGTTGCTTAGATTACGCTACAAATATATTATATGTATTTAAAAACTATACTAGCTACTAACTAACTATAATATAGAATTCAAAAGATTTAAAAGTGCTGTTCTTGAAAGCGAGAAATCAAGAAGAACATCATTATGAACGGCATTTAATTCCCGTAAAGCACGAGTAATGGGAGCATTGCTGGCATACGTAGTTTTAAAGTTTCCCCCATAGTAAGGGTAGAAGCTCCTAAGAGATCGCTGGGGAACATTAAATCGAATCCTTTCCAACAAGTAGGGACAATCAATTACTCCAGTAATAATATTATGAGTAAAAGACAGACACAGTATAGTCCTACGAATCTCTAAGGACTTGAGACTTATAAGCATGAGACGAGCAGAATATGATGGCATGGGATCAATAAAATTCAGGGACCGAAGGGCATATTTGAGAAATATTTTTTGCACACGTTCGATTCTATTAATAGCTTGCTGACTACAAGGTCTCCAAATAAAAGCAGCATATTCTAAGTGAGATCTAACAAAAGATGTATACAGTAACTTAATGGTATAGGGATCAGAGAACTTAGTGGCGTTCCGTCTGACGAAGCCCAACATCGAAAAAGATTTAGAAGTAATATAATTTATATGGTTATTAAAAGAGAATTTGTTATCGAAGATGACGCCAAGGTCCTTAAACTCACTAACACACTGCAGGGCACATGCCGAGATCCTGTACTTAGTGCACAAAATATTAGATGTTTTAGAGTAAGATATTTGGAAGCACTTAGATAAGTTCAGCGAAAGTCGTGAATGCTGGCACCAGAAGTAAAGCCTATTCATATCGGCTTGAAGTTTAGTGGCATCCTCTTGCGTCTTGATCGCTGAGAAGATCTTAAGGTCATCAGCATAAAGCAAAAATTTAGCAAATGTGAAACAACTTTTGATGTCATTAATAAATAACACAAATAAAAGCGGTCCCAAGATACTTCCTTGCGGAACACCTGAGATGGCAGCAAAGGAGGTAGATGAAATACCATCGATTGTTACAACACAGCGTCTATTGCTCAAATAAGAGTTTATCCATTGCAGAAATGTAGAATGAAAACCAAGACTAGCTAATTTTTTAACTAAGATTCTATAAGAAACTTTGTCGAAGGCTTTCGAAAAGTCGGTGTAAATACAGTCAACCTGGAAGCCAGCGGAGAAAGAATCAATGCAGTATTCACTAAAAACGGCCAGATTAGATACTGTAGATCTGTTAGCAATAAACCCATGCTGATTAGGGCAAATTAAAGATTTAACGGCAAAACTCAGCTTTGCATAGACCGCATGCTCCAAAATTTTGGAAATAGTCGACAGCTTAGAGATAGGTCTATAATTTCTAACGTCATTTTTATTGCCACTCTTAAAAAAGGGCGTAATGAAAGAGAGTTTCCATGCGTCAATAAAACACCCCGACGATAAAGATTTGTTGAAAATAATTTTCAGGGGATAGACGAAGGCCGGACATATTTCTAAAAATATGGTGGCTCCTGAATCGATATATTTCGATTTGTGGTCCATTTCAGTTCAAATTCAGAATTTGTAGTACATTACTGAGCGACCCGTTTTGGTGGCTTGTATGGGCATGGCACCCTGGCGTTAGAGCTATTACACTTCGCTCAAGGACTATGGAAAAATTCTGCACTTCACCTGCAAAAACTATGCACTTAATAAGCATTTACCTTGCATTATTCAGATACCTATTCTCCAAAAGAACAAAAAATATATATATATTGCACGCTTGAGTACTAGTAACCTAACTTCTTACGAAACCGTTTGCTTTTCTATACATCCTCGTATATAATTCAATATTTTTACATATTTTTTGCTTCACTATGCATTTGTTAAGAAGTTCACACTCTAGTTTATGCTACATTTGCTAAACCAAATATTCCACGCAAAAAAAAAATTCAATCATAGCGTAAAAGTTGTCCGCAAATTTCAGCTGTTTTGTGCCGAAATCGAGACACTTGTGGGCATTAACACGCAAGGAGTTTTGTGTTTTTTTTTCAATATTTAGCAAAATCAATGGTGAGCTGGTAAACTGGTGTGGGCGCAGACGATTTTTGAACCAGATAAAAATATGGCATGTCAATTTTGCTGCGACGGTTGTCGATGGCGTGAAGAGATACGCTTTTAAGGCATAAGGCAGTTATATAAGCAAAATATTTCGTAAGCAAAATAGCGCCTAAAAATAAAAAAATTATACTACTTTGAATTTGAGGGAAGCAAAATTCCTTAAAAATATGAAAAATGTGTAAACAACTTTTTAGGAAAAATATGTAAAAAAACAAAAACAAAAGCCCAAGTGTTTACATACTATTAGTGGGTAGTGTTTGACTGATCAAGTGTAGCTTGGCATTGATGTCTGTGCTTTGGTGTTAATAAAAAGTTATTAATTGTAATATATTTAAGGAGCAACAACACATTGGTTGCCACGGCGAAAATTCGGGAGTCGCCCGCGTTGGAATGAGAAATTCAAACGTTGGAACTGAACTCATACCATTGATATCCAGCTCTTAAATACAATTCATGTAATGATTGAGTTGAAGATGATAGTTTATTTATTTTATTAAAGTTATTCATCTTACTATCATTTTATAGAGGCTGCGCGAAAAACGACAGCTTCGCCAAAATTTTGAGCAGTTTTGATTATTTTTGTTTTTTTGCTTTTTTGAAGATTCATCATTTTTTTTTTTAGGTTAGGATAGCTCATTATCTAAGCAACCCCATATATAATTTTAATACTAAACTTAAAAAAAAAAACTAGAAAAATTCCACACTTTTAATTAGCGGTGAAAGCCGCAATTAAAGAAGCAGTGGATTGGCTGCTTACATTACTGTAAGGCAGGTAAATATCCACTCCGACAGCTAGGCGGCAATTAGGGCTTTGGGTTCAGGGAATGCCTGACTTTTCTCTCAACTGCATTCGAATACTTTGATTTTAGGTTCATTTGGGTCCCCGGTTACATTGGCATAGCGGGAAACAGCTGGGATGATGAGCTGTCCAAACTGGGGACCCTCGAGACGGTTTCACCGCAAATGAGAGGATTGGGGTTCCTTTGAAAACCGGTTGTCTGCTCCTGGATACATTGACCTCGCGTCAACTCAGTGAGCGCTGGGTAAGTGTGCAGACGTGAAAAGTCGCGAAATCCTTCTGGTCACCGGTAGATGGGTCGCGCTCGAGAGAACTGCTGAGACCAACAAAGCCGCATCCCTCACAATTTGGTGGGTGTCCTTACCGACCCTTATCTATTAGGTGTCCATGTGGTGAGACTTCAGATTGCCTCAAGTTCTTTCTGGAGAAGCTGTTTGGAGGATGCAGTCGAATCAGCTCTGCATCTTCTCCTCAGCTTCCCTGCTATCCTTGGGCTGATATTCAGATACATTGGTATAGTAAAGTGAAAATTTCAAGCTGAAACTCACGTGGATTTTTCATAATTTTTACTCGGACGGTGACGGACTAGATTCAATCATCTTGTTTCTCACTTCTTTTCTGCGCCTGCTGATATAGCAGGTCTTCATATCAAAAATCTGAGGATCTTCATCGGCAACATAAAGAGGCTAACACAACCGCAAATTAGTCACCGTTCATAGTCCACAAACACTCAACCTTCCCCATCCCTTTCCTTTTCGTCCTCTTTTTTCCTTCACCTATTTTCCCCATCTAGCAATGGTATCACAAAGGATGAACCAAACTTCTTCGTCCAAAACTGGGCCCACTCTCTGGGCAACCATTACTACCTAACCTAACCTAACATAACTCTCTCTGACCGTGCTGCACATTTTCTCCATGCAATGACTGCACGAAGTTTCTTTTTATATGCACTCATGCCCTTGTTGTATGGAGAAAATGCGCAATACCGCCAAGAAAAAAATTGAATGAAGTTTGAAATTTTGAAAAAAAAATTTCACAAAATTTCAAACTTGGATTTATGTGGTTTTTTTTTATAGAATTTGAGAAGCAAAATAGGTTGTGATCTGAAAATTATGTTACTCACTTTATGTTTCAGAACAATCAAAAAAATTTTCGCAACAAAGCTTTTGTAAATTTCCGCTTCCCAAAATCTTGCTTTCAACAAGGCTTTCACCACTTCTAATAAGCTTAAAGTATTCGAGTTTATTGCAACTTAAGCTTCTACACATTTTTTTCTATTTTCTATTTTCCTTTTTATTCTCATTTTTTTTTGTTTTGCAATTCATTTGCAACTAACTCGCATTTTTTTCTATTTATTTCTCCTTATTTCTTTCCCCTAAACTGTTTGCAACTTCTTCCGCAAGCTCCAGCTGCCTTGTTGCCTTGTGAATTCACTGCAATGATAAGTTAATATGTACAACAACGCTCCTTGCAATCTGCTGGATGTTACAACGATTTGTAACTTTTGCTGTTGTCACTCAACTCAAATGCATTGTTGCAGTCATTGTTGTCTGTCGTTAGTTCAGTATCTTCTTCGGCTTCTGGCCTCCAGCTTTTCACTCACTGCATGCAAAATAACAAATGAATGCCGAAAGTAGTGAAAGCGGCTTTTAGTTGTTTGTTGCACAATACTTCTTATGATTGCACCATATATTGCGGGGCATTGTGTGCGAAATGAAAGCATATGCAGACGAACAGCGCAGCGATGTTGCAACCAAGTCGGCGTGCTGACATTTGTGGCACGTTTGCGCTGATTTATGCGATTCGCTGCATTTTCTGTGTCGAAATTTTTCTTCTTACTTCCTTACTTATAAGTTTTTGTGCACTTTTTCACTAGATTTTTGTTTGCAATTTTTTCTTGTGGAAGATTTTTGTATCAGTTGGTTGTTTTTTCAAGTTTTTTCGGCTCCAAATGATATGCGATTTAGTTAAGTTATAGTTGCATGCCGCCGTCGACAACATTTTCGTGGGAGTTTCATCGACTTTTGTCAGTTTCTACGCATTGCGCGATTGCCTGCGCTGTATGTCGTCTTTCTGCATCCAACATGTGGTAGTTGCCACACAATATGTACTTGCTTGTAATTTGCTTCCTTGCTGCACCACAAATGCCACATATACATACTTCACATGACGATTTGTTCGCTTGTACTCATAGACTCTCGTAGTTACGTAAGTTGGTAGCAGACACGCAGAATCTCATTTGATTTGGCGGCATCACTTCAGGACCATCTTCAATGATTACGTACGTGCAGCTGAGTTTAGCGGCGGTTTTGGTGGGAGTGTTGTATGCATGCGCTTATTGTTTGCTATGTTGCAAGATGGCATTAAGTTTAAATTTTGATTTTTACTTAAGTTGAATTCAATGGAAATGCCACGGACAGCTCGAAAAGTCATTGCTTACAAGGCACTAAAATATCAGGCCGAGCTTCAATTAATACGTTTGAACGGTACTTCTACGAAGTTTATTGGAATTTGTGTGGCAAAGAAACTTTTACGGAATTTTTCTGCGCACTGCATCACCGAATTTTCCAAATAATCACTCCACACCTCTTTGTTTCGAAAAGTGCAAAATGTGAACGATTTCATATATTTTTAGAACTACTCCAACGGCGGCCCTCGAATACATACTTGACCTACCACCGATAGACCTTTTTGCAGAAAATCTTGCAGCGAAATCTGCAGTAAGATTAAAAGACCTTAAATGAGCTCTTACACAGGACCTGTGGACTCAGCTCAATAAAGCGGATCAATATAGTCAATATGGATTATATGACTCCGGCTTTTAAAGAGGAGGTTCAAGATTACTATCGAAAAAGAAGGATGGCTTTTATACGGAGGGTTCTAAAGTTACTAGTGGAGTAGACGGTGGGATATATATCCTGAATTAGACCTGAAGAAATCGTATAAGCTTCCAGATCAGTGCAGTGTTTTCCAGGCTGGGGTATTCGTAGTTGGAAAGTCAGTAAGCGGAGCTTGTGATACTGCTGGGACCAACTTCAGGGTTAACTTTTACGTAAATAAGCCGCCAGCCACTAAAGCACTTACATCCATTTAGTATCACGTTCAATATCGTTCTTCAGAGCAGGGAGGCAGTAGAAAGGTTGATAGCGAATTGTGAGCTACATTTCTATTGGGTTCCAGGCCATAAAGGCATTGAAGGGAACGATATAGTAGGGAATATAGCGAAAAACGGGGTTTCCTCATGCCCAAATTTTGGCAACGAAATACCAAAGTCAATACGAATACCATACAGTGAATTAGACGAAGACATGATGAGAAAATTCAGGACAAGATGGGAGAGTCTAGCCACTAGCAGAAATGCTAAGATCAAGGCTAAGCATAACAATCACAGTCGTACTCGATTTATACTAAAGGGTTTTTCAATAAGAGGTGTTATTCCCGTAAAAGATCAACGGTTTCGTTGCTTGTGTGGCACGTAGCGCCGTCTTGTTGAAAATAAACGTCGTCCAGATCAATACCATCCAATTCTGGCCATACAAATCCTTAATCATCTCTCGATAGCGCAATCCATTCACCGTAACTGTTGCTCCGGCTTCATTTTCTGAGCACCAGATCCGACAATTTTGCTTGTTGATGAAGTCATGGAAATGGGCCTCAAGATAATTTTTCGATGGGATTCCGGATCACGACCCAACCAGCAAAGACACGACGTTGTTGATGACCGGCCGGCTTGAGTTCTTGTATTAACTGGACTTTATAAGCCTTAAGACTCAAATCTTTATGCAAAATACGGTGTAATGATGTTTGTGGAATGCCTAATTCCAATGAACGACGAGAAATGGACAAATCTGGGGTTTCTTCAACACTTTCGGCTACAACAGCAATATTTTCGGCTGTTCTTGAACGAGGGCTTATTCTTCATATCACTAACTTGTCTCAACAGCTCGAAGGGAGCAAGGCTCAGAGCAATACAGTTTGATGTATTGGAAGATATCTCAGCAGTGGGTTGGAAATGCCTCCTTAAATTCTCAATAGAAACTGGAACCATGAGGGTACACTAAATGCATAATGCAAAATGAATTACTAGTGAACTCCCTCTGGTATCGCTATGGACCAAACTGGTCTATGTAACTAGAGGTCAACTAGTTTAACCTAACCCAACAAACTCAATCGATGCGTGGATATTCACATTTTTAATGGCATGCAGACTTATCAACTTTGAAACACATGAAGACATTCGAAACTGAGTCCAAATCAAAAGCGGTTCTTAACGCTCTTTTCTTGCTTGGTTCTGATCTGCTCATTTTTCTGCTCATTTTTCTGCTCATTTTTCTGCTCATTTTTCTGCATAACACGAATCTCTCGCTGTGGATTTCAGACAGCGCATTTCAGTCATTGCGCATATATTTCGTTATGCGGGCTAGAAACAGGCAACAAATAATACAACCGGTTTCGCAGCACACTGTTGACTATTTTCATTTCACGTTGTTTGCCGCCGACTACTAGGAAGGAAAGTGGAAATAAAATAATAACCATCTATGTATGATGGTTGTTTGCTTCTTCAATACATTTTTTGCTTAATATTCCATGTAGATTCGTTGTGTCACCACTGTATAACACAGGAACCTTAGTGTTTAGTTTTCATGGAACCAGTTAGACTATCTTATGAAGCGTAAGATAGGTTTTATCCCAACACCGGTTAGTTCCGTAAGGGAGTAGAAAGAGTATTTTCTTAACAGCCTTGCGCTACTGCTAGCTAAGGCTGGACAATTACAGCGGAACTGTTCTACGGTTTCTTCCTTTTCCTCGTCTCTACAACTTCTGTAGTATTCATGCGAAAATATTCCTAGCCTGCCTAGCCTATAGAGTGCCTACCCAACAGTCAATGGCCGGTGACACCAGCCACGATCTTCGAGATGGTCTCTCTCGAAAGGTTAAGCAATTCTCCTGACCTTTTCTCATTTATTTGCGGTCAAATTAACCTGGTTGTAACACACGTATTTTCTTTTCTCCACGACCTATTGGCCCCCTGGAGTATATTTTTTTATCCTTAATTTTCAAGTTGCCATAAGAGTTCCAGCATTGCCTTTGTTTTCAAGCAGTGGAAGATTAGGACCTTATCTGACTGGCTCATCGACCTCTCAATTTCCTTCAATATCCCTATGTCCCGGAACCCATACAAGACTGACCTTGAAGATGATGCTAATATCATTTAGAGCTGCCATTTCTGAGCATCCTTTGCTCTTAGTAATATAACTGTCTCCATTGATTAAACCTTACATTGGCATGACCATCTTTTACGTACCTCAGTATCTGGTAATATTTCTAGGGTTAAAGAAACCATAGCAGAATTTTTTCTGGCTTCATTTAGCGCGTTTTATTCTCCTCAATATTAGTTCATCCGATTGTCAATATATGTAAGTGCCCAAGCGCTGTACCTGCCGATCGCATTCAGCTTAGTGAAGTCAAGGGATTTGATTTTAGGTTAGTAGATATTTACCTTTAATAGCAAATAAAACCCTTTTGTTTCACTGACAAATTTCTGGTACTTTTTTGACCAAATATATTTCTTTCAAGTACAAATTACAAAGAACAACAGAACTATTAACAAGTAAAAGAGAAAGCAGCAATACCTTCCGACTTTCCGTCGAATATCTGGCTTGACATCCTCGCATTAACAAAGTAAAGTAAAATCAAAAGGTATAAAAACTTTGCTAACCAAGAAAATCAACATAATGAGACAACCTACTGTAGGGAATAGTAGAGCGTCGGAATGTAGTGTAAAAAGTAGACAAAGACTGCTTCTGATGAAATTACTTGTACAAAGTGACTGAGGGCCTCTAAGGCGGTTGGCTGTTTCTTGTAAATTGCAAATGCAAACAATTAGAGACAAAAAGTTGCCGCAGTTAGTGTTCAGAAAATCAAAAAAAAAAAAATTAAATAAAAAAAACAGAAACCAAAGCAAACTAGACCATATAATACAAGCATCTCATGAGAACATTGGACACTACAAAAACAAAAAAAAACAGAAAATGAAAGGCTTGGATACTGCATGCGTAAGTGTGGTTTTGCCTTTGGTGTGGTGACAATGCCACAACATGAGTGTAACTATGCACCTCGGGGGAGTGTACATAGTTGGGTGTAGTGGCATGCAAATACCCTGTAGGGAAATTCACTAGCACCGACCTGCTGAGCAGCTAGGGTAAGACTCCGTCAGAAAATATGAGATTTTTGCTTCCACTAAGATCGCAATATCTCGAGAACTATTATAGACACCATAATTTTTTTTTTTCAAAATAAAGGTTAAATCATAAGGAATCGTTACGTGTATAACAGAAAATCTAAAAAACTGGCCAAATCAACTAAAAATTGATTAAAAAAATTTTTTTGACTTTTTTTTGGTCAAAATTTCGAAATTTTTTTTTTAACGTAATACTTATTTAAACTACTTATTTGTTTCTATATTGTCTGTAAATTGCATTGAAATCCATCCAACGGTTCAAGAAATATTGATTTTTGAAAAAAACACGGTCCCGATTTTCAACATGGCGTAGATGACTCAATTTTGAAAATTTTTCAAAATCCTTTTAGGCTCGAATGTATCTTACCTAGAACTAATATTTCCCAAAGTTTCAAAGAAATCGAAAGACCACTTGCAAATCTCATATTTTCTGACGGAGTCTTACCCGCTAGTCAATTTTGATCAAATCAAGTTTGAAGAAAGTGTTAATTGTCATCTAATGGAATTTTTTTAGTAGTTCGAATGAGGAGCAAAATTCGAAAGATAAGATCTAGAATGCTCTAAATCGCTTACTGATAGTTCTAAACTGCTATTAAGTATAATAAATTACAGTACAATCGAGGTTGAATGAACCCCGGCTTAGCTAAAATCTTCGATCGAGTGAACACCAAATTTCTTTCATTCAGTACTCGTTCTCTGTAGAGTTGTTTAGTTGGTTGGTTAAAGTGGTGATTCATCCAAAATCTATCTAGCACTTCCGCACCATTTTTTTGCGAGACTCGCACTACTAACTTGTTTAATGGTTATTTACACTGTGAATATATCCAGTCTGTGTGTGTTAAGAACCTTATTAGGTTGCTGACGTCTAAGCCTGACAGTTGTTCGAGACTCTCGAACAGTGGTTTGCCAAAGTTTCCCGTTTTTTCTTCATCACTTTTGCCAGTGCGTACGCTTTTTCGTTTCCTTCAATGTTCCGTTATTCGGGGACCCAGATTAAGGAAACTTTATTGCCAGTTCGTACGCTTTTTCGTTTCCTTCAATGTTCCGTTATTCGGGGACCCAGATTAAGGAAACTTTATTGCCAGTTCGTACGCTTTATCATTTTCTTCAATGTTCCGATATCCCGGGCCCAGATTAAGTTTACTTTATTGTCAGTTCGTACGCTTTTTCGTTTTCCTGAATGTTCCAATATCCCGGGATCCAGATTAAGGTAACTTTATGGCTAACACTGTAAAAATCAAAATGTTTGGCATACAATTTTGAAGATTTATTGCTCGCGTACAGTTAGAAGGTTTGGTGAGTAGGTAGGTGAAATGGTTGAAGTATCAATCTGGCAGTACCTTAATCGTCTAGCTGCCAAACCCGGACATTTACTGAGAAAATGCTCAACAGTATTCTTCCCTGCAAGGTCCTCAGCTTTTCCACATGTAAGCCGATCGCCCACTGACCGGTAAACACTGCTACGAGTTTGGAATTGCAATGAGGAAATTGCACATGAAGAAATGGAGCTCCATCTTTTCTGCACCTGCCTGAGAATTAAGTTGTGCAACAATACTCAGGGCCATGCCGATGACGGGCGGGAGATCTCTGAGACCTATCGAAAAAAATGTTTATATCTCTTTGGTCGCTGGAGTAAAAAAATATATATTTGTTGTACGCATGGTATTCCGGGTTTTGGTATAACATAGAGCATCCAAAGTTTAATCGTGTCAATCCACTAACTCTATCACTCTACAATACACTAGCACTCCAACCCAATTGGGAAATGCAAAAGGGGGACGATATGAGACCTGGTACGCTTCCGATGACTTTTTCAATAACTTCGCACTGGTGCCAAATTTGAGAAATTAGACGAAAAAAAAACGAGAAACAAAAATGTAACTTCCCCGAGCTGATTTCATGGCCGGAATAGTCGATTGTAGCCTATCCTTTACTAGCCTTTAAGATATTCTGCAGGGTGGGCCATCTAGCATTTGGTCTTTAATTCGGCTATAAATGAAATATGGGTGAATTTTTCCAATAAAATTTATTTTTATTGGTGGAGTAAACTTTTCTATTAAATACGAAACAGAATTTCGGTCAAATAACTCCCAGCTATAAGGCTTTGCAGTAGCTCTTTCCCTCAACTGACTTTTTAAGTACATTTTTGCGAGTTTTGGCACTTCGCTCATCTCAACTCTGAATGGTTGGCGTATCATTTATCCTTAGTGACGCACTGGAAAAAATAGCGTAATTAAGTAAAATAGCCGCTTCTTGGCGGGCAATTGACATCATCGTTTCTGCTAATTATATGAGTTTTGCAGGAAAAGCCAGTGCAAAATCAAAGAGGTGGTTCTCACGAAGTGCGAGGTATGCTTAGTTAGTAGCATCTTCTGGAAGAACACACACCAAGCTTCAGACAGATTTCTTTGTGTTTGGCATTCGTTTGAATCGAATAAATCGAGTGATTTCCTTTTTCCATCACAACAACGCATCAGCTCACGCCTCAGCAGTTACGAAAAATTAATGGTATTAGGGTTCACAAACATTTCACATCCGCCCTATTCTCCTGACTTGGCTCCCTCCGACTACTATTTGTAGATTTATATTTTTGCACGACCCTGGAAGTGCACTTAAATTTTTGTAAACAAAAACTTGGTTTAAATTACCTGTAACATGTCATTTTAAAAAAATTGC
>JAYXIM010028159.1:0-12125 GCA_037575425.1 Anastrepha fraterculus
TAATTCGGTGCAAATACGGCGGGTCCACGTTTTGGCATATATTTCCAGACCCTAGTCATCAATAGGTATGAAAATTACCCCGTATTAAAGCACTTATCAACAGCTTTCATTTGATACCCATATTGTACATACACATCCGAAGGTTACCCGGGTTCACGTTTTGACCTATATCTCGAGACCCCAGTCACGGAGCGGCATGAAAAATACTATGAACTAAAGCATTCACCAACAGCTTCAATTTGATATCCATATTGTACAAACAAATTCTAGGGTCCACGTTTTGGTCTCTATCTCGAGACCCTAGTCACGGAGCGGCATGAAAAATACTCTGGACTAAAGCATTCACCAACAGCTTCCATTTGATACCCATATTGTACATACACATCCGAAGGTTACCCGGGTCCACGTTTTGACCTATATCTCGAGCCCTATTTCCAAAATAAAATATAATCCATGTTACTCGTGGATGATGTAGCTTTCGAATGGTGAACGAATTTTTAAAATCGGTCCAGTAGTTTTTGAGCCTATTCATTACAACCAAACAAACAAACAAAGTTTTCCTCTTTATAATATTAGTATAGATAATATTTAATGTATTGCGTATTATAAGCCCATACCATGCAGTTTGTTAGAATCGAATTGATCAGACTTCTATTGGACAGATTGTACTTTCACAATTGATCTATAATACTAGAAGCACATTATTATAATATATACCAATGAACTGTGGGATCATTCCAAATTTCCTTAGAACTTCGCTGCCAACGACTGAATGCTACACACTTCACGTAAACTAATAGATCTTTGCTAGACATATTTTTGGTTAGTGATATCGCAAAAATTCTCCTATTTGACCAGCATTCTATTAAAAATTTTTCAAAGCACGATTTAGTTTTCATGAATCTTGACTTTCACTTGACCTATGACTGACTATTGACTTTTAATATCCTGACTTTCTATAAGTAAGTGGGCTAAAAGCATTTTGAAGTAGCTGTAGAGAAAATTAGCTGAGGTTATATTCGGAACTTAATATTGAGTAATGATCGCTTTTTGATCGGTTTGTGCCATAGGTATGAGAAAAAAAAAACCAACGATAAGAAAAGCCATGGTTCTACTATCGAAAATGGAAGAGATACAGAATTTTGGGAAACTATAGCACCTTTAAGACGGCAATAAAACGAAATTCGATATTCTAGAAATAAATCCACAAAACCCGTTTAAAGTTTCCTTTGAGTAAAGTTTCCCTAACTAGACTACTTCGGTTAAAGTCATAAATCTCCGTAAGTTCTTCTCTGATTTCCTTGAAATTTTGCCACAGTATTCAGGAAGTATTATGCTGTAAAAGAAAGCTATAAAACAAAATAGAACAAATCAATTAGATTAAGTGAGCTAAAATATTATGAGCATCAGTTTAGTACTGCGACAGGTTCAAAACAGACGTGGAAAAGAATTCGTTAGATCGGCTTGAGACCTATAAGCAGGTCGGCTTCTGACGACGGATTAATCATGAATCTTGAAAAATCCCAATGCATCGCTATATACAAGACATATCTCAAGCTTGACGACTATGCAGAAGTCAGACTAAATAAACTGTGATTAAATACGTTGTCCCTGTTGAAATTTTAGGGGTTACATTTAATAGAGCTTTAAGTTTAAATATTTAGTTTTACTTCAGAAGATCGTTACTACTCAAGACCCCAAATATCTCAAAGATCGACTTATATTTTCAAAATCGTGTCATTCGTTAAACTTAGTCTCGATGAAATACAGTGTTTTGGTGACTGAACGTCAATACTTTGTTTGCTATGTCCGTCTTTGGTATAATTTACCGCTAAAAATTAAATGTATAAAAGAGATCTTCCGTTCAGAGACGAATCGCTTCGTTACTATGCCGAATATTGCGAATGTGTTCAAATAATTTGTAATACTTTAACCCCAATCAATTCCTACCTCTACTACTACTACTATCTTTTTAACTTAACTTTGACACCCTCTAAAACTACAACTTTTTCACTACTACTGCAAGAGGAAGCCCTCCTCTATGTTGGAAAGATCAGGTGGAAAGATCACTTGATGTGTCCAATTGGCACCGGTTAGTACAAGAAAGAAACGACTTTTATTTAGCTTTGTTAAATTTGGCCAAAATAGCTTAAGCAGTTATCGCGTCATTCAAGAAAAAGAAGAAGAAGGATCCTCAATCAGCTAGGTCATATTATGCCAATATTGATTGTAGCTACTAGAAGACTGGTGTGATCCTTCGTTTGAAATGTAATTTAGTGATACAATCGAAAAAAAAAAAAATCCAAAAAAAAAAAAAGAATATTAAAAAAAATGTTAAGTATAAAAAACAATTTTAAATCAGGAGACAAGCAGGTAATCAGGCTGGAAGCTTTTTTGTTTATGTATTTTAAACTTCCAGTTTAGTGCACCAAAATTTATTGCACTATAAAACTCGAATCTCCACTCCTCGGAAAACAATAGCAAATCTCCGAGTGCATTTCTCCCATGAAAAAGCCCTCATAAAAACCATTTGCCATTCGGGGTCGGCTTAAAACTGTAGGTCCCTTCATTGTTATATTTTGATAAAATTGATTTTGATTAGGAAGCTATATTTTCTTAAAAAATTATTACAATTAAATAAGAGACAAATAAATGAACAATACTGGTTAATAAGTCCCTAAGCTATAGTTATAATTGCGATTTTTCCAACAACTGCCTTTTTTCTTGTGCTTGTGTTCAATTTTATAAAAGAGATTTCTATTACTTTCCACCATTTTGAAATTCGCCCCTAGGAGTTTTAAAGTCTCTTGTTGCGCTTTAGTTTATTTGTCTCTTCAATAGAAAACTGAATTTTTATGTTGCTCAGCGACTAAGTTTTCAATTGCTGTTCACGAGCGTACATGCATGGTATGTATATATGTATATGTATATGTGCGTAACCATGTTTGCAACGTTGAATGCGTTCCTCGTGCTGTCAACACTTTACTACCACATTGTTTTTGTTTTGGCGTTTTTTTCTATGGATCATCGTAAAGTTTGAATTGCAAAAACGATGCCACTATATTGCCGTTGATATTTTTCACATGTTTGCATAAACTCAACGACAGTAAACGCTCTTTGTTGTTATTGTGAAATGCAATAGAATTTTGTTGGAAAGCCGTATCAACCGCCTGTCGGAGGGCCAATCAACTCGACGGCATATGTCAGACTTGGCAGAAAGATCTCAATAACCAGAGTTTGGTTGGTTTCATTTTCTGTGCAGAAATTTAAATGCCAAAGTTTTTATTTGATATTTTTGGTTCTTTGATGGATATTTATGCCACACACTTCAGCTCTGCCGTGATGAACATTTTTGTAAAAAAAACTCGCACTGGTGGTCCAAGGTTGATTTAAGGCATTCATTGACAATAAATGACATAAGAAAAAGGGCCATGCACCTCAAAGCAGGCCATGGAAACAAACACATCTCCAAGCAACAACAAAAAGGTGCTCTCACATTTCTCAGGTCATAGAGGAAGAATCTTGCTCCCGACAGCTAACATTTTCATCTTTTATAAAGGAAAAAAACCCTCTCGAGTGCAAAGATTTATTGGTCTACCCAAAATAAGGGCGAATGGAATGGGTGGATGAACGGTTGAAAACACAACCAAAAGCTGTTTGATTGCCATATGCTCTCAAGACCTCACAACAAAAGCTGCTAAGGCAATATTTCTTCCTCAACTAACTTACATTTTGCCATCATTAAATGTGGCACACGTTGACCTCCAGGAATACACCTCCCTGCCTCTAGCAGATTCCAACTGTTTTGCCCCGGCCCCGACTAGGACGAATCGTGAAGCTGCACCCCGCTTCTGTTCGCGTGGTAGACATCCGCACCTAAGGCGCAACTCGCAACATAACAAAACTCTGTCCCTTACCACCCGCGTAACTTAAGGCTCCACCTCTCTTCCGCTTACTATAATCTCTAATTCTAATTTATAATCTCTCATACACATGTTTATTACACTCTCCATAAGATTATATGCCCACCATACTTATAATTTCCTTCGAAATTAAATTTAATTGCAGATCTCAAAACTTCAGAAAGTGCCGATCGGACGAGCGTTATGAGTCGGCCAAAGTATACCGTTACTGCATCAACTGTTTGGCTACATCACATACCACTGGCGCGTGTGACTTACGAGATAGCTGTCGACGCCGTGGCCGAGCTCATCATACATACATTATTATATTACATACAGCTTCCAAGCGTCCACAAAAAAGAGCTGCTAAACCTCTCCCGAGCAAACATAGACCACAACAATTCACTCCAACTGCCATGGGACTAGAACGTCGGCCCCATCTAATCGGTCCGTCTGCCAGCGGTGCATCCGTGGGTTGCTTGGCCCAGCAATGCTTACAATGGAGAAGTTGCAAGAGCTGAAAAAATTTAATCGAAATTGAGGTCACCACCTACTCACCACAAGGGAATGGAACGGACTGTGGCACGCGCCAACCAGTTCGGCAAAACATTTTCAATTCGTTCAGTAGTCGTTGTCGTAGTGGCAGAGCGGAAGTTACCCTGAATTTGCAGTATGGACCGTCGCATAGATACGTTTTTTATAAGAAAATCTACAAAAATATATCAAAAAGGTGTTTGTGAAACAAAGGAAACATTTACATGAAATTTCTGCGTTTAATTTGAATTAACTTACAATATTTTCTCATTTTAATGAATCCTTTATTTTTTGTTTGCCATCTAACATATTATAAACAAGAATACATTATAACTTTCCTTTTTTATAAAAAAAAAATTAAATACAATAGATAATAATTTGTAATTTTTATACAAAAAAATATTAAGTAAAATAATAAAAATAAAATATTAAAAAAGCAATATCTAAAATTGTACAGCTTGCTTTTCTAGTTTCGAGCTCCTTAAGTCTAAATTATTACCTCGCGACCAAAAGTTAAGGATATAAAAATCCTTGATCCGCCCCATACTTGCATAATATTTCGAACTATGGAGGCTGAAAACTATTGACATTGATCAGCTAATGGCATTTGAAAGAAAAATGTCACCGGCCTGTATATGGACCTGTAAGACTGCAAGATGGTTACTATTGAATTAGGTATAATCATTAGCTGGAACTATTAGCAAAAAACAAAACTGTGATAAGATTTAAAAATCGCAGGTGGTAAGATGACTTGGATATGTGTTTGGAATGCCCAAGGAGAGAACAACTCGAAACTCAGTTGAATTACGCTCTATTGGAGGCTGAAGAAGAGGACACCAAAGAAAGAGGTGGCTCGAAACATGATTTTCAAAAGATCAGTTCGTTGGACGTTCATACTTGTATGCAGTGCACGTGTACACGTGTAATTGTTGGAAACGTCAAAATATCGATGTTGGTGTCTCTTCAGCAACAGAATCAATATACAGCACGTCTGGGGTTCGGTCTACCAGTCCTTTTCTAGTTTGCAAACTTAAAACTACCAATTCAAAAAAGGTTATTATTTAAACTTAGAGATAAATAAAGGTCTTTAATGTGGCTTTAATGAACTTATTGAAACGTATTATTAATTTATATTCATGGCAACTCTCCTCTTTCTTGTAGAATAGCATTAAAAAATAAACTGCCAAACATCTTTACCGTTTTTTCAACACACAACCATTTTGAACGCTCGGATTGGGTACCGCGGTTTTTATTAGCTGGATATTTTGTCCAAATATAGCAAAAAAAAAAACGAAGACTTCTCTGTTCTTTCAATTAATACATAACAGCTAAATCACACTCACAATCAACGAACTACCAATAGGATTAGTCAGGTGAATAGATAGGAACATACAAGATGAAGATTAATAGTGGAAATTAGAGAGACAGTGAATTAGTGACAGTTTAATCACAACTACGTTTATTAAATATAATTAAAGTAATCGTGTGTTACCCCTTTGTTCTTACTCCTTCCGATCACAGCCTTGACACATTTAGGAATTGATTTCCAGAGGGGCAAAGCATTAATAAAGAACAACCTTGATGAAGACAAGTAGGAATACTAGGCTTTTCAGTAAGTTTTGCGGCTCGATAAGAGCTAGCTTTGCTATTAGCCTAAATGTTTTTTTGTTATGTTGGTACTCTCTTCCTATGAACGTATGTGAGGTTTCATTTCAATCTGTCAATTCATTCTTTGTTTACAAGCCATTTAGTACTGACGTGTCAGAGGATTTTCTACAAAGCAAAAAATAAAGTGTCGTACGAGATTCAGCTTATATTCAGGTTTAAAAGTAAAGGAAATTTATCAACGAATGTTGGGAGAGTATAAGGACTCTTCGCCATTAATTAGTACAGTACAAAGATGGGTTGCTGAATTCAAATGTGGTGGGTTTCAGAAAGCTGTGTGTACAATGCCGCATTCCCCAACAATGGAACAAAAACACATTCGAATGCGACTTTCTCAGCAACATTTAGAACGTTTTCGAACGGATAAAGTGGATTTTGTGAGTTGAATCATCACTATGGATAAGACTTGGGTATATCATCATGATTCTAAATCAAAACAAGAGTCCAAAAAGTGGTGTTAACCTGGCTCTTCGCCTCCGAAACGAATTCGTTTTCTAGAAAGGTGCTAGCATCTCTTTTGAGAGTTAGAATTGTTGAAGCATCCCCCGCACTTACCTGATTTGGTTACCATCTGTTTCCAGACCTAAAAACAATCATGCGTGGAAATCGTTTTTCATCAAATGATGAGGCCATAATAGTTAAGGAAGAATGTTTTACAGCCCTTCTAGATTCTTACTTAAAGAATGGAGTTTATAAATTGGAATCTCTTTGGACCAAACATATGGATGTTCAGAGAGACTATAGTGAATAATAAAGTGTATTTCAAACCATAAAATTAAGTTTTTCTTATCGAACCGTAAAACTTATAAAAACCTAGGATATGAAAAAGTTTAAAAACCGAGGGCGCAACATTATGTTACTATACAAAATCTGTAGGTTTATGTTCGTATGAAATTTTTCTCGGATAAAAAAAAATTTATTTTTGTCGTACGGTGTAATGTACTCATTCATATCTGCGTTAAAAATTTTTATTTCCAATCAATATCTGTACTGTAATAAAACCTTTAACATATATAAATATGTATATAATTGGCACTTACACCCTTTTTGGGTGTTTGGCCGAAGATCCACTTTTTATCGAAAAATTGTGTTCAGCGACGAAGCTCATTTTTGGATCAAAGGATACGTAAATAAGCAGAATTGTCGATTTTGGAGTAAGGATTAGCCAGAAGAATTGCAAGAGCTACCAATTTATCCAGAAAAGGTCACAGTTTGGTGCGGTTTATGGGCTGGAGGTATCATTGGACCGTACTTCTCCAAAGATGCTGCGAATCGTAACGTAACTATGAATGGTGAGCGCTACCGTGAAATGATATCCAACGTTTTTTTGCCCAAAATGCAAGAGCTTGACTTGCATGGCATGTGGTTTCAGCAAGCCGGTGCCACATGCCACACAGCACGCGTAACAATGGACTTGTTGAGAGGCGAGTTCGGTGAACATTTTATTTTACGTTCGGGACCTGTCAATTAACCACCCAGATCGTGCGATATAACGCCTTTCGATTATTTTTTGTGGGGCTATGTTAAAGCTCATGTCTATTCAGACAAGCCTGCAGAAGTTTCTATATCAATGTTACTCATACGCCTCGGCGTGATAGGGGAATAAAATGCATAATGCAATCACTGCACACTGGAATATAGTGCCATACTGCCGCGGCACAGAAAAATTTCAACCAGAAACAGCACCAAATTTTGTGGCTTAAATACAACAAATTATAAGAAGGTGACAACAGCTGTGGGAACTGATGAAATAATAACAGCAATTCTGCTGAAATATGATATTTAGAAGCAGTTGAAATGTTGTCATCAGCATGACAATCAACAAGCAGCAAATAAACAATATGCAAAGAGCAGTAAAGCAAATGTTGCATTTACTTATGGCTGTTTGTGTATGCCTAGCTTTGTATGCGCGCACAATTACATGCATGCATATAATCATTAACGAGCCAAAATAAACAGGACCAACTGAAAATTCACTGACGTCCTTGCACTGCTTTATGCTGGAGTTACTGTTGTTTTTGTTTATATGTTCCCTAGTGTGCGGGCGCCTGATATTCATTACTTTGCCATTCATTTGCTTTTCTGGTGCAATGAATCATAGAAAATGTATGAAATATTTTACGCTTATAAAATATGCAGACACACACAAACACATGCATCCACACATACACTTACAAGTACGCACATACACTTTCATATATTCATTTAGCTTTATTTGCATTTAAATGCATATATGCAGATTTTACATGTGCATAAATTGCATTTGTGGCGGCAACCTAAGCAATTCACCAGCAATTTTATGGTCGCTGTGCTGTGGCTGCACTCCATGCGCAAGTGTGTGGGTTTCGCTTACGTTTACGTACACACGCACGATCAAAATGATAGGTACACCATATTGCGACCAGTTTTGACCACTTTTCTTTCTTCTTCAATTTTCATACATTTTTTATAGGAATATTTTTCATTCAACAACAAATATGATGTAAATAAATTAATGTTGAAAATTGTGTACAGACTTATTTGAATTCGACAAATTTTCATCAAAATTTCAAACTTTTTAATGAGAATTAAAAAACGAATCTTAGAATTCAACACATTTTAACCAAAATTTAAAACTTTTTAATAAGAATTACAAAATAAATCTGGCTAAAGTTTGAGTTCGAATTGATTTCTGATATTTTTCCCCCGAACTGTGTCGTTTTTTCCCCATATAAAAAAAATCTGGAATTCGTTATAAATTGCACAGAAAGAATCAATATCAAGTGAGTAGGACGCTCTCAAATAATAGCATTTTTCCAAGGACATAATTTGAAATTTGCCGAAAACCGCTTCTTTCCCCATGAACGTGTGAATTGTGAATTGTTTCTGCCATTTAGATTCATTTACATATAACAGAATCACCTGCCCTATACTAGCATCCGCTCTAGCGGATAGTCTAATAAGTAATCATGCTAAACATAAAAAAAAAATTCATTCGAAAAACCACATTTCCTCCTAGAATTCCCTTCTCGTCATCATCAGCTGTTTGTGAGAGAATACGGAAAAAATGGAAGTGTGCAGAGGTGAAATCATAGAACAGAGAGAGATGCATTCATAGACTGCAGTAACAGTAAATCCAGAAGATAGAGTAATGCAGAGAATTGGTGATCTGGCTGCTGAAACGTCAAAGTTGAAACTCCCTATAGCAGCTATTGAAAAAAAGTGTTCGCTTGCGTTCATTGACATTGACTTGCCGGCTTTCGGATTAGTTTATGTTCATGAAGGTCTCTCCAAAAAGCTGCGCGAAGTGTTGACATATACCTCCGAGCTTAAGCGGAAAAAGCTGTTAATGTCGGCGTTCTCCGATTGTGTGCGGCATAAGCCAGTTCATGAACCTAGAATAGTGAGCAGCAGAGCAGAAAAAGCTGACGAATTGATTATATGCCTGTCTTATTACTTTCGCTACTAGTTTTAAGTTATGACGCGTTCTTGCACGTTCGAGACTTTTAATCTCCTCTTTACATGACTTCATCAGAAGAGAGAAGTAGTATTGGAAAAAGTTAAAAAAAAGTGGAACCAAAAAAAGGTGAAAATGGTAAGGGAAATACGAGCAACGGAGACTAATTACGTCCGTGTTAAGCGCTTCAAGCTACTAATAAATTTCATCAGGTGTGTGATATTTAAACCCGCAATATTCATAAGTGTAGCAAAAAAGTGAGAGCCTATACCCTAGCCTAGCTCTTTTCACTACGAGAAGAGGGTAGCTGAGAAGAAGATGCTAAGATGATTCCATTTATCCTGCAGACAGCTTCAACAGAAGGATCGCGCGTTTTTGCACTAGCCCAGCACTAGTTGAGTTGACGCCAGGCCAATCTTCCAGGTGTGGACCACGTTTGAGCTTGATGGGGAACTCCTTGTAGAATACGCCATCACCAACTCTTCCGTCCAGCTTCGATCCACCCATAAACATGTTTGCCATGACCTGTCTCTAAATGTTGCAAGCCGACCACTTCTCCTTTTAGGGAATATAATGGAAAAAGTACCGCTCGGACCCAGCTTGGGTGAGCAATGATTCAGTGGATGAACTCAACGTTTTTAAGAATACTAGGGTGTCCTCAACTTAAGAGTAGTTCATGGCACGAACCCCTCACCTGATTGCAGCATGTACAGTGGCAGTTTTCCCTGCAATGTTTACGGGGTGAAAATTCAAAAGGGAGTGTAGTCAAATCTAGCCACAATATGGCGTACTTATTATTTTGCCTTTGAGTGTATGGGTGTAATTGTTGGCGGAATATGCATGAGTTGTTTGTTTATTGCCCGTCACCCTCCGTTCGTTCACATGCTTTGCAGCCATATGTACAAATACATACGTATATATGCAAGTATGTGAGTGTGTGCATAAGTATCTGCAGAAATGCACACTTGATGCGCATATCATCTGCACCACATCGGCTATAAAACGCATAAACACCATATTCATTTAGCGCTAGCGCTTCCGTGGATTTCATGATAATTTTCATTAAATTTTGCACTTCGTTTGCTGGAGGTTGATGCCAGCAAAGTTCGCAAGGGAATGCCAACTCAAACACACACGCATATTTATCGCGCTTCACTTTTCACCTGTTGCTACAGCTGCATGCAAAGTTTCCATGCATTTCGTATTGTACCCTGGCTGCAGCCTTCGTCTGTGGTAATTCCACTTGTGTTTTGGAACGCGTTGCGCACTGACTAACTACACTACGTTCCGCAAGTTTATTCCACGTTTTTCAATAAATTATTTAATCGCCTTAAGCGAGTTGATGGTGTGGCGTGTTATATTTGATAGTTGTTTTTGTTGCAATTATCTGATTTCAATTGCTCAGGCTTTCGAGGTAGGTAAGTGAGACTAAGTATTAATATGTTCAATTATGCAGATTACCGAGATCATACGCATTTGTTGACTGCTACTTTTCTTAAGAGTTAGCAGGGTTTCTTCTTCAATTTATGGTATGCATTTCGATATGGTCCTACAAATGAAGAGATCGTCATTCATGCCACGTACGAATGGCAGATGGTTTTCATGAGAAGTTTTATGGCATAAAGGTAGTCGGAGATTTGTCATTGTCCACTTGTGACCACAGGAAATCTAGGACTAACCGGTACTAACAGAATAGGAATCGCGCAAAGACTTACTCGACTATGGTTGTGTTTCTTATAATAATCTGGCGTTTCTGATACTTTTATACCCGGGGATGCTGCCAAGTGTAATTGGTAGATATCTGTGAATTTAAAAAGAGCTTCAGATAAATTTTAGTAATGCATGCTGTCAGTTAGGTGGCTCATTTACCTAACTCATATGGTGAGAAAATTTAAAATCTCGTGTCTCATTGATGGTCTTCTACCTCATTTACGTTTCTTATACATACATATAGGCTGCCTACGGTAGTTGAGGATATGAAGACAGTTTGTTTTGGCAATTTTATTAGTGTTTTATACGTCCTCGAATTTCGCTTTAAAGCTTTGTCTGCATCCTGCAATTGCCTGCATTGTTGTGGGCGCATAATTTTATTTTTCTTCTTACTTCGACTCTTTTATTTTGTCAATCCATTTTTATTTTGTACCGCTTCTTCATTCACTTTCCCTCTCTCTGGACTGGAAATAATACTAAAAGCCGAGTGTAAATTATCGTTCTACCATCTGCAGCCTCTCGTTTGCATTGTGATAACCTGTTTCAATTTTTAAAAAGTATCTGCCTCGTCGTAGTTAGTTTTATCGATTGTTTAAGTGGTTTTGTGGTGATATAATGAGATTATAGTGAATTTGATGGCGACGCTAATGGTGTGATTTTGGTAGTGGAGCATATATCCAGGCGTTTGTACATACATTTGCACACACGATTAATACATAGAAACCGTTAAGTACTCTTTCGCATTTTCAAATTAATATTTGATAGTTTCTACCAGTAATTAAATAAATATAATATATAAGTACCTTGTGCTAATAAATATTTATTTGCAATGTCCGGCAAAACAAAACTCGCACGCAATCTTTTTCACAGCGCTTAGA
>JAYXIM010028160.1:0-12086 GCA_037575425.1 Anastrepha fraterculus
TTCGATCGTAGTAAACCACCGCTAAATATTTTTTGATTGGCCTAAAACTTAATATATTTAATTTTTGGGATATTCGCGTATGGTTACAAGGTGCCATCAAGAATCACAACACTTTTAGTTTTCTCCTATAAGTGGGCCACCTTAATATAAACCTGTACGTATATGAAATACATTTTTAGTTATATTTGTTATGTATTATTTTTCAGCAAGTAAAATTTATTTCAAAAAATTCAACGGTGGAAATCAGGCGACAAATATTTTCGACACCAGCACCAACTCGGAAGCAAATGCCTGCGGCGAGAGTCTAACACTCGTTGCAGTAGCAGATTGCTTAACTCTATTTGATGTTACCCCGTAAAATGGGGAGAAAGACAGTGGTAAACGATGAATGGATTAATCAAATACATAATCTCATTCCAAGTTCTTCATCATCATCATTATCATTTGTAACAAATGAGAGTCACTTTG
Source organism: Anastrepha fraterculus (assembly GCA_037575425.1). Classification (NCBI taxonomy): domain Eukaryota; kingdom Metazoa; phylum Arthropoda; class Insecta; order Diptera; family Tephritidae; genus Anastrepha; species Anastrepha fraterculus. Next base: position 469 of record JAYXIM010028160.1, read on the forward strand.
TTTCATTTGTAACCGAGATACCATAACATATAACATTTTTTTGTTTTTTTTTTTAAATTACCGTTATGTGGCCAGATTTTTCGGAAAACATACTATTTTTGAAGCGCTAATTACAAAACAGCTCAACCCACGCTAGTTAAATTATTCTACTACACTTACCAAAAAACCCAATGGCTGCCATTTTTAATGCCCGTCTTTATAAGAGCAACAACATTAGCGCAAAATGGACTGAATAGGATAAAAAACCTATCGATAAACACCAAAAAAGGTTATTTTTTATTTGCGGCTAAAAAATTGGTTGCAAAATTTTTTTGCATTGAAATACTGTTGAAAAATAAGCACATCATCGTGGCACCTGCCCTCAACAGACGTTGCATACGAAAACCCTAATTTAATACTCTTAAGCACAACAAAATTAATAATGGAACGCTGGAAGCCCTTTTCGAATTTGCAACGCTTCTGACATTTTTTGTTTGCCAGCTCTTTAAATTCTAAGATTAAAATTTGTGCTTTACTAAGCTGTTACGTGGAAAGCTCTTACGGGCAAACCACAGCTAATTTGCCATCGAGGTATCCGTGCTGATGATGCTGAGGCTACCTGCAGCATGAGCAATGTTTTTCACGAATTCCATCTCATTGAACTCTTGCGACTAAGTGTACCGCTTGAAAAGTAAGCTATAAGGCAGCAACAGCAATTTTACCCTTATACGCCCTTGAGTTCTTCAACCATCCTCGTATGTATGTGTTTGTGTATGCGATGTGTTATAACTTGTTTTCATAAAATAAGCGAAGCTGTGTTCATCCGGTTACTTACAGCTGGGCGGTTGGTAGGTAGCGACAATGTTATTTTAACGCTTGGCTGCCAAGTTGTGTAAAATTAAATTTAGTAACTTGTTTTGATGTCACTTTGCAATTAGCTGTGCCATGAAGAGGATGGGCGAGAATAAGAATACGAAGAAAAATAAAAATAAATCTGAATTCTCTCGTGAAAATTGATAGTATTTATTGCAAAGAAATCAAAGAGTTCTGATGGCATAAAGGATCTTCCAAGTACAGATATATTTTTGAGAAGAAAGTAGAAAGAGCATATATGACTTTTAGTTATGGAACACAATTTCATCAATATGGTTGCCGGGCTGAAGAAGCACATTCTGGCAAAGAAATTTGTTTGGTAGTTTCTGACTCTATCACAGCAATGGCTTGAATAGATGTTCCAAAAGAAATACTTGATTAATAAATAGCCTCAAGGTAGGTAATCCACATCGAAAAGACGGATGATCTTAGAAGAGTTTGTTTGTTTTTGTTTTGAAATTTGTTTTTGTTGATTTGATTTTTTTGTATTTGGAAATAACTTCCTCTTAATAGTTTGCTTATGTTCAAAGTATATTAGTTTTGTTAAATAGATTGCAATAGTAATAAAAAAAAAAAAAGACGGATGAAATAATAAGATAATAAAACTTAGAGCGCCAAATACCCCATGCTTGAAGGACTGTCTAACATAGAGCGCTAACCTTCTGAAAAAACGTACCTGTGACGGTTTAAGTACTCAATTTTAACCTCCAATCTATGCGCCCAAACAGCACATAACGAATCAGTAACTGCTGTAGATACTTGGCTTGCAACTTAACCCAATCAAAACACCATAACTTTTTTGTGTGAAATTAGTTTTTATTGATTTCAAAGACAAAATTGTTCAAAAATGATTAAAATTTTAACATATGTTCACTTTAGGTCGATATGACCACCTTTTGCCTTCACTATAGCCTTCAAATGGTCAAAAAATGAGTTGAATGCTGCACGAATGTGATCTTGAGGTATTTTGGCCCATTCTCGTATAATCGCTTTTTTCAGCGCATCCATATTGGCATATTTTTTAGTCGGCACCTTGCTCTCCAAAATGGACCAGATGGAATAGTCCATCGGATTTGCGTCTGTCGAATTCGAAAGCCATTGTGTGGACGAAATGAAGTGTGGAAAATGATTTTTTAACCATTCTTAGTTCACACGAGCTTTATGAGACGGTGCCGAGCCCTGTTGGAACGTCCATGGTCTACGACCGAAATATTTGCGTGTCCACGACTCTAAAGCAGCTTCTAAAACATTTTCCCAATAATAAGTCGCATTCACTTTGACACCAGGCTCGATGAAAACAATTGGAGAGCGTCCATCAGCAGGCGGTTACTGTGGCCCAAACTCATTACTTCCGATGGGAAATTGCTTCGAGTGGCCATACGTAGGCTCAAATTCTCGTATGAGCGTTCGGTCAAGTAAACAGGATCGTTTTGAGTCTTTATGAACTGCTCAATTGGGAAATTTTTTTCATCAGAAAACACAATGTTAGGAAATTCGCCACATTCGTGCAAGCCAACAACTCCTTTGCTCTTTCGCACCGAACTTTTGTTTGCTGGGGTGAAAGATCGTGTGCTTTTTGGAACTTGTAAGCCTTGACCTTGAGCTTATTTTTCAATATGCGGCGAATGCTGTCTTGCGATATTTTCAGTTCTTTAGCCATTTTTCTTCCACTTCGATGTAGATTTCGTTAAAGTCGGGCCTTCACTTTCCGAACCATTTCTGGCTTTGTTGCGGCTTTTGTTGGTCCACCTCCATAGCGTTTTGCAATGCTACCAGTATCATTGTAACGTTTTATAGTGCGATACACAAACATTTTATTCACTTTGAGGTGACTGAGCTCACGAACAATGGCTGGTTGTGATTTTCCAGCCAAATATAACGCGATCACCCTATTACGTTTGAGTTCCATCACAGAGAAAAAAAAATTCAACAAAACTGAGACGCAATCGCCTGATGGCTTATTAACAATTCTATATTGAACTGTCATTAGTACAATTTTGACGTTGATGTCATGCAGCACTCACAGACTGCAACGGACAACCTAACCATTCTCCTGGCGGAGGAGGACGCGGGCATCGCATTAATTAAGGAACCCTGGGGGTGAAGGGGATCTCTGGAAAAAAACTACAATATCTACTATAAACGGATAGAAGGTAACCCCAGATCTTGTACTGTAGCTAAAAAACGCTTAAACACATTTTTAATTCCATTGTATAGTTCACAGGATGTGACGGCTGTTGAGGTGGAAGCCACTGACGGAGTCAGAATAACACTTGCCTCTATATACATGACACACGATAGACCAGCATCGCCTGAGGAGGCCCGTAAGCTTGTGCAGGAAAACTTAAGCAAAACCCTGCTTCTCGGATGCGATGCCAATGCGAGGCATGTCCTATGGGGAAGCTCCAAAACAAACGACCGATGTGAGTCTCTTTATGATTTCATAATAAATACTAATTTGTCGGTATATAACAGCGGTAACACTCCCACTTTTACCGCTCCCAGTACGGAGCACTTCAGGGGATGGGAGGAAGTGATCGATGTTACTCTATTTTCTGAAAACAGCTCAGTAAGGTTAGACAATTGGAGGGCCTCCAATAAAAGGTTTTTTACTCAAAAATTCATTACTCAAAAACAACTCATTTTAGCTACTGGGCATTCAGTTTAATTGAAGTTTGAGGTGTTCTCTTGATTTGGAAAAAGTTAAAAAAAAACAAATACACTTTTTGAAATATTGACTTTCGAAGAAGTTTCGAATCTTTTTTGTTATTGCAAAATAAAAAATTTTTAACTATTTTTTTGCAGTTGTTTCTACATGAAATCGCTCATGTGAGTAATGGCGACCATTTTGAACCCAAAATTATTAAAATCGGTTCATTTTTGACTAAGTTATGAGCATTTAAAAAAAAAAATTTTCGTCGAAAAATTTTGAGTCGAAAAACAAAATTGCCGATAAATCTTGAAAAAAAATTTTTTCGGGCGAACAAAAAAATACGTGTCTCATTATTTTCAGCAGAGAGCAACATATTTGAGTTACATCGAAATCGAAGAACATGACCCGAATAGCCCGGTTGAATTGAAATGGAAAGCATCATTTGTCTTATTATATATTTTTTTAGAATTTTGGGAGAATTATATTCAAAACCCCCTGAAAAAATCCTCCTTGCACGCCTGATGCATGCATGTATGTGAGGCCTGCCTTTGTGTCGAGTACAGGTGAATAATAAAAAAATGCATCAGTTAATTTTTTTTCATTTCAACCTTTTTCCTCTTTTCTCTCCTTCCTCTTACTTTTCTCTCCCTGTTGGTAGCCCCTTTGCGTGTTCAGTTTTTATTTATTTATTTATTTATCTGCTCAACCCAATATATCGAATTTTTATTGCCGCTTATTTGCCTCTATCCTTCATTTTACCCCTCATTTCGCTGGTGCTGCTCTTGCTGTTGCACTATGCTGCACATTAATCAATCACTTGCAGTGATTTGCAGTTTTAGCGCAATTTTTATTTGCGTTGCTCTTTTTTTCTAATATTTTATTTGCTTACTTATTTGTTCATTGTTTGTATATTTTTATTTGCGTTTCTTTTCAACGCTTATTGTTATTATGTGCTTGCTGAATTGTTTGCTTTACTTTTTCATTGCTGTTATTGCACTTGTTTCGATTTTCAATTACATTTTCGCTGCCACTTTCATATTTGTTTAAAGTGTCTGTTAATGGTTGTTATTGTTGGTCTAGTGTCACTATTTTTATTTTTGTTTAATCTTTTCTTCCTTTTTATATATTTTTTTTATTTGAGTAAAGAGCTTTCATGTATTCGTCTGTCCTTGTGTTTTTGAGTGCTAAAGTGGGTTTGTAGATTGGCTGCCTATCTACGAGGTTTTATATGCTTCCCTCCATTCTCTCTTCTCTCAGTAAAGAAATATGACAATAACCTAAAACACGAAGAATTCAGTTTTAAACTAGATTCTGTGTAAGAGAAAAGATGTTTGGTGGACTTCAAAAATAGCATAAGTACACACAGTATATTAAACAATTATAGCACAGGGACTTATTAAAAACTTTTGACAATTTACTCGTTTCTCATTTACACAATTTTAATAATTCGGTTATGGAAATGTAGTTCATTCTCCAAGAAAAACTATATACAGTCGCTCACACCTTATTTGATACAATTACAGTTTTGTGTAAAGTGTTCTATCTTTCACAATATTTTGCTACAATGGAAAAACAGAGTAAGCAGATATTTTACAAATTTTGTTTTGTTTAATTTCTCAACACAAAAACCAAAGAGTATTCACTCATTTCATTGTTATGCAAAAAAACAAGAGCACACAGAGAATTCACGTCGCAGCTTAAATGATACGGTTAAAAGTACCGCTATTCCCGGCGCGAGTTTCTGCAAACGAAGTTGTACTTTTGGTATGCGAGAGTTAGTCGAGTATGTACGCTTGTGTTTTTAACCATGGAAGCGTATACTTCGATAGAAAAGCGTTATTTAGTTTTTGATCATTGAATAATAAGTGACGATAGGCTGAAAATAAGCCTTTCACAGTGAAAGAGTGTCAGTGGTTAGCGCATCAAATAAAAAAAATGTAACAACAAAATTCAAATGGCCCAAAAAGGGTTTAGGTTAGACTTGCCACCCAGAAACTGTTCCAAAAATTCTGAGAGAAGCAAATTTAACCCTTAACTACATTCGTGGGGTTAATTTCTACCCCACGCTTCAGATTTTTGCTTGCAACTGAGTTTTGCTTGTTGCTTATGTGATAAAAGTCCGTTTATTCTCAGTTCTGGTTATGCTATCGCGGCGTGCGGATGTGTATTTCGTTAAGTGGAATAATAGCTGATGTAGGTAGACGCTGGGGTAGATAATTACCCCACGAATGCAGTTACGTAATTGTTTTAACTTTTGATAATCTAGTTTTTTGAGCTGTTTAGGGAAAATGAAACGTTTTTTTACGGAAGAAGAAATATCCGAAGATGACCAAATCAATCATTTTGTAGAAGATAGTGATATCAGCGACTGCGAAATTGAAAGTAGCAAACATGATACAGAAAGTGAGAGCACCAGGTATAGCACCAGTGAAGATGAAGAAAATTAAGTGAATTTCACAAGAAGAGAGTCCAGCTTTTTTTATGGGAAAAATAGATTCAAATGGGCAAAAACTGCATCTGCAGCATCAAAAACAAGGGTACACAACATTATAAATCTTTTCCCGGGCATCAAAGGTCCAGCTGCAGAAAACCCAAGGTTGACACCTCTTGAATCATGGTCTGTACTTATAACCGATAAGATTATATCTTACATAACATCACACACTAATGAAAGAAATAAAAGAGATTATGGAGAAAAGAAAATACTATATATTATAGTATTTGTAAAATATTTTTTCTCAACTTCTCGGGGCTGACTATGACATCGAAGCTGGACCAAGTCAGTCAAAGCGATCAAAAAGTGCTCGTTGCTTTATATGTCCGCGTTCAAAAGACATGAAAACAACTAAACTCTGTTCAAAGTGTAATAATTTTATTTGTAAAAGTCCTTCAAAAGAAGCAAAAATATGTGCCCAATGTGACAAATGAAATCAGTTACTTTTTTACTGAAGACTTTCACTGAAGACTGAATATGCTAAAAGACCTCATGTCAGAATTTGTATGTTATTTTGTAAAAGATTTTTTGTTTTACTGTTATTTTTATTTATAGTTATTTAAAACGAATTACCAATAAAAAAATTTTAGAATCACTTTTGAAAAGTTTTTTTTTTCAAAAGTAATGAATTATATTTTTAAGAGTAAATTCTTGAAGGTGTATGATGATACGCAATTTTTTGTTTTTATTGTAACATATTTAAATAAAAAGAAATGTGGTTTTAATTAAGAGATATCCGTTGTTTTATTTTATACTAAAACTTTTTGTTTAATTCAGTGCCTTGAAAAATATGATAAAAAATGTATTGGGGTAGAAAACTACGCCACGAATGTAGTAACGTAAGTAAATATAGCGAATGTAGTTGAGGGTTAAGTAGAATAAAACATAAGAAATCTTCCGTAAGTGCAAGGAATAGAAGTAAGATTAATTCTCATCGTGCGATATGCATACGAGGTAAAAATAAATCTATTTGGACCAGATGGCAAACAAATTTTGGGCTAAACAGAATTTGGGTAAATGCAGTTGAAAATTTGACATTTATGTCCCCGCATTGTGTAAACTCCTGCTCAATTACCGGACTTGCACGTCATTGAAAGTTTATGGTCGGGTTTAAAGCCAAATATTTGTGGAACAACATCAAGACGCACACCACAAATAGGAGGAGGAGCTCGACCAAACACCCAATTATATATATATATGTAAAAGAATATATGACATCCATAACAAATCTGATCTTAAAAAGGCGATACTTGAAGAGTGGAAGCAAATTAATCTACATAAAAAAAATTATTGACTCCATGCCACGAAGACTTTAAGCTGTAATTGATAACAAAAGCTACACAATAGAGTATTAAATACTTTAAATTAAAAAAAATAGATATAAATAGTTGCTATTTTTTAACCGTAGCATTTAAGCTGCCACGTGTATTATTTGTATGGTTTTGCGTTTTTCCATTACAATGAAATGCGGGACACTTTTTGTATTTTATAATGAGAAATTAAATAAAACAAAATAAATAAAATATCTGCTTACTCTGTAGCAAAATATTGTGAAATATATAACACTTGACAAAAAATCGCATTTGTGAGTGCCTATAAATACAAGTATCAAACCTTGTGTACACTAAGATATTAAAACAAAAAAACTTTGAATTCAATTCAGAACTTTAAAAAAAAAGTTTGGCTAATTTATAGCTAATTGAATTTTGGCATTACGAAGTGCAGAGTGGGAAAATCTTAATAATTTCGATGACCTTTTTAAAATTAGTCTTGCGCATTTTCTTTCATATATCAAATACACATTTTTGTGAACTACTTAAATCAACGCGATTTAATGTAGCATCATATAAGATTTTCAGCCGCAAAAATTATGAAATTGCCCAGGCATGGATTCATTTATAATGAATTGCCTAGCCATAATAAGCTCAAAACAGTGGAAAACTGTCAAATTGGCTAACACAAAAAGCGGTGTTTTATTATTTAAATTTAAAGGCAAGTAAAAGTTTTATTAAAGCCTCACAAAAACATCTTAAGAATAAAAGACACTTACGCAACACTTGTACATAAAGGGTGTTTTTTTTAGAGGTTAGGTTTTCAAGTTGGCACTACTTTTTTCGTAGATGGTCTTTTTGACAGCTGTCACTTGATTTATGCTCAGTTTGGTTTGCCATTTCATAATGAATAGACTTACACCTGAACAACGTTTGCAAATCGTGCAAATTTATTACGAAAATAATGGTTCGGTTCGCGCGACGCATCGCGCGCTGCGTCCAATATTCGGTCGACATAATCGTCCATCAGAGTCACTAATTCGATTAACCATGGATCGGTTTCGCACCACGTTTGTTCTAGTGGATAATACGCATCCTCAGAGACGTCGTACAGTGCGCACCGAAGACGCTATTGCTGCTGTGGAGCAGAGTATCGAAGAAGACCCGAATAAGTCCATCCGCCATCGCGCGCAGCAATTGGAGATGTGCGCATCCACTTCATGGAAGGATCTTGGTTTGCGGGCTTACAAAATCTAACTCGTGCAAGAATTGAAGCCGAACGACCATCAAGCGCGTCGCACGTTCAGTGAATGGGCCCAAAACGAGATGGCCACCGATCCCGATTTTCACAAGAAAATTTTGTTCAGCGATGAAGCTCACTTTTAGTTGAATGGATATGTCAATAAGCAAAATTGTCGCATTTGGAGTGAACATAATCCACAAGCCATTGCTGAGACGCCGTTACATCCTCAAAAAGTCACTGTTTGGTGTGCTCTATGGGCAGAGGGAATCATTGGTCCATATTTCTTTAAAAATGAAGCCGGCCATAATGTTACAGTCAATGGAGAGCGCTATGGAGCCATGATTAATGACTTTTTCGTGCCTGAATTGGACGATGTTGATGTGGACGACCTTTGGTTCCAACAAGACGGCGCTACATGCCATACAGCCTACGCAACAATCGATTTATTGAAGGAAACTTTTGGTGAGCGCATTATCTCGCGCCGTGGACCTGTGGCGTGGCCTCCAAGATCGTACGATATAACACCGCTGGACTATTTCTTGTGGGGCTATGTGAAGTCGCTTGTCTACGCAGATAAGCCCGAGACGATTGACGTCTTGGAAGAGAATATTCGGCGCGTTATTGCTGACATACGGCCCCAATTGCTGCAAAAAGTGGTCGAAAATTGGGCCTCTCTGCTGGAATTTATTCGAGCCAGCCGCGGCGGCCACTTGCCCGAAATCATTTTTAAAACATAATGGCAAACCCTTATCTTTATATTAAAGCTAAATTCTTGGCCATAACATTAAATTATATACGTTTTATTTCATCTTGAAAACCTAACCTCTAAAAAAAACACCCTTTATATATCTACTTATGCGCAAGCATAGGTGACATAAAGAGCGAGCGCCGTACAATTTGCACGTTCAAAATGCCAAACTGTTGAAATATCACCATTTTTCATAGATACCCACTAGTTAAACATACTCGTACATACTCGCGCATAGATAACCACAACATGCATGGGCATATATGTGTATGGATAGCTTACATTTGCTTTGATTTATGATTGGTGCCACAAAGCGTTTCCTTTACACAGGCCCATGGCAAACAGCTAAATACATAATATAAGTATAGCAGAGGAAACTTGGTAATTTATATTTCTCTACAAAACGAATATAACTGTATGTAATGGATGAATGTAAATATAAATATATATGTAAGCGTGCGAGAATGTAAATAAGTAGGCCATCAGCAAAATATTATATTATGAAGTGAGAAATCAAAGAAAGAACCAAAAAAGCAGTAGACTCAACAATGAACAAACCATTCAAGCGTTGACAAGCCAGCGTAAATGGCGAAATATATTTTTTCATGCATAACAATCCAAATGGTATTTAATGGTATGTGTGTTAGTGGTGTCCAAGTTTTATTTATACACGAACGGCACAATATTAGTGGCTAAATAAAAGGAAATCACTTTGCCTATTAGCCGGAAATACAAACCCCTGGCTAAGTAGCCACTTATAAGTTGGCACTGGTACTTGTATTGTATTCCACTTATGATCATAATAAATTGTATATTTTTTCATACGTGAGTACAATGTAAATATTTATGTGTGCATGCATGTATGTGCATGTGTGTGATGGGTTGTTGTGTCACTTTGACTGCTCAAGTGAAATGTGTGTCACTACTCAACGCAACTACGATTTACGATGTCTGGGGACACAAATGCCACATGACAAATGCTACATAGTTAGTGGCACATACACAGATGCATACACACACATACATATTTGTTTTCAAATGCATACGTGTAATAATTATGTGTATGTGTATGTTGTAATTTTTCACTCAAAAGCATAACCCGAGCTTTTTATTGTTGCTGCTAACTATTGGTCTAAGTACTCGTACCTATCTCTATGTAACTTGAATGGTTGTCATTGTTGTTACTGGTGTTATATTGGCTTTACACCAGTATGAGTATTTGCTAATATCACTTCGCTATGCTCTTACAGGGAACGTTGTGTGTGGTATTGTGAGAGTATGCGTGAGTTGATGGCTTACACTAGCGTAAAAACACATGCGTACCCATCGGCACATACATACATACATAAAAATGGATTTACGCTTATGCGTGCGTATGCGCTGGTGAACTAGTGCGGGTATTAAATGGCATTAAGCTGCTCTTATGGTTGTGTGGCAAGCAAGCAAGCGAGCGTGTAAATTCTCATTTTATGCGTTATCACGTTTCTTTTGCTATTTTATTACACATATTACATTATTTAACATTCTTTGCTTTACTTTTCTTCGCTTTCCTTTTGTTCAACGATTATTTTTGGTTAACTACTTTTTTTGGTTTATCCTTCAAATGACCTCAACTGCATTTGTTTGTGTGTAGGTGTGCTTAGTTTTGATGAGTTTTATTATGGCTATAAATTAACCAACAAAATATGTGCGCTAAGCTTTGGGAAACAATTGAAGCAGAATCAATCTTTAGTTAGAGTAGTTAAATGCGCATACGTATGACGAGTCATACGTGCGTGAGGTGCAGGGCTACACACTTTTTGTTGTTGAGGAGCTCAAAACTATTTTTACCATTTCCAGCTCTCAATGCTTGCTATAAATTTTCGTTATGAGAGTTTTCAAGTTATAAACGAAAAAATGTAGAATTTTTTTCACGACACTTGAAATTCTAAAACACACCCTAGCATGAAAAAAAATGTAATGATAGAATCTGTATATTTTTAAAAACCGTTCTGCATTCGCCGCTATCCACTTATATTGACGTTCAAAAATCTCAGTATACTTTGGCTCGAAAATATACCTAAAAAAGTGCTCGAAAAGATCAGCAGTCTTTCAAGTGGAAGAATCAAGGCTGGCATTAAAAAATACTTCCCAGTAAATAGTAGAGTGGGACTTTTTGGACTTAACGTAATGCCAGAAAGCCCGAAGGTTAGGTTAGGTTTGGCAGCCGCATCGCACATAGAGGCAACGATGCCACTTAGACCACGAAATGGGTCCGTTGTGAACCGCGGGGGCTGAGCTACATTTCCCTCTCCATATTAAACCATCATGAGCTTTGGACAAAGCGTAAAAGGTTGTTGATACCTAAAGTGTATAGA
>JAYXIM010028161.1:0-12082 GCA_037575425.1 Anastrepha fraterculus
TCTTTTATTATTTTGTAATTGTTTTCAATCTTCCTTAAACTTTTCTCTCCACAGTTAGTGGCTCTCTTTATTTATTTTTTGTCGCCGTGTTTACTCATCTCGATTTAAGGCACCTTTCTGGTCTTTGAAATTCGTTGTAGTTTAGACGTTACAGTCCTTTAAAACGAGACAGGTTTGGAGAACGACGCCCAGTTATAAGCGCGCAATTGTGCAGATTATTGTGGTCATTTATTTAATCCGTATTGTAACTTCTATTCGGATATTCAGGGTCATATAATAGACCCGAAAATAATCGACGGTGTCGTATTTCGTTGGGTCCGTGCGTCATTTCCAATGCTCTAGTGCCGCATTTACGTTTCGTTCTTCAAGGCAGTTACATCGTGAAGCATTGAGAAATGGATCGAAAATTTAATAAAGCAAGTTCGCAAAGACTTTTTATAATAAATTTTTCTACTGTTTTTAAGAGCAAGAACGTGAAAAAAAATCCTTTTTTTGTTTTTCTAATAAACAGATAAAATATCTAGAAATTTTTTTTTTTTTTATAAATCTGCTACCCACCATACCAACATATCTCCTGAAGAATAATCGAATATCTTTTTTCAGACGTGCCTGAGTAGTCCATTAAGTTACGCCAGTGACATATGTATGTTACGTCAGGGGAAGCAATTTGTTTTATTATGTCATTGAAAAAAATTATTTTTTTTGTACATAAAGAATTGATCTAATGAATAAAAACGATTCTCAATTGATGCCGATTGTTTTTTTTTCAGTTTTCAACGCCTTCAACGCCGACCAGAAAGGTGCCTTAAATATTTGCAAAAATTTCAAATTTTTAAATTCCACATTTAGGATGTCGCACGTGACCTACTTTATATAAGCACCATGATCACAAATCTTCTTATTTTTACGCGAAATTTCTTTTATTTTAAATGTAAAATGTAATGCCTGTTTATACTCAACATTTTACAATCTTTCTGGATGAACTTTCCGCGCAGTGATAACAAATACTGTTTTTACATGTCGCACGGGACATTGAAATATGCGATAAAGCAAAAAAACTTGCAATTATTTGCAATGGCATAGTCTTATGCAAGGTAGAGCAAAATTAATCACCCTATCGAAAGATTTATAATATTTGTAAGTGGCGTCGTCCGGCAACCACATTTGAAACTTGTGAATTAGACAGCTGCAATATACAAACAGACACACAAAGGAGCGCGTAAAAGTGAAAATAAAGATGTCAATTACTCAAAATCATTCTTTTTTTTCATTTGGTAAAGAGTTATTAAAAATCAAAATTGGTTGATTAATTTTGCGCCACCTTATATGAAATAAGTCTTAATCAAAGTTCCAAATTTTGTATGAACTTCACTCAAATTTAACGAATTTCAAAAAATTGTCATTAAAAACATTTAAACTTTTTAATCAGAGTCTTTAGAAAAATTTGGAGTAGGCAATTTTAGAGTCCATTCAATTTCTGTATAACAAAAAATAAGATTAAAATCACTCAAAAATCGCGTTGGTTTCTGACAATTCTGTTTGCACACGATATTGAGTATTTTCTTCCATAAAAAGGCTTCCGAACTAGAAATTTGTTAAGTTTTTAAGCTTCTTATTTGCCTTTTTTGGTGTGACCTTGAGCAGTTTCAGCGATGTGGGCAAATTTCCAACCGCTCACTCCAGCCCTTTCAATTTTGATGGGAGAAAACGGTTTCAGGTGGGGCACAAGTCCAGTGTCTGCGACATTATTACAGTGTTGGCTTTAGGCAGACTTCGCGAACACAACTGGGTAATGGAACTGGTACTGTTCTTTTTGTTTTTTTTTTGTATTGCTTCACGCAAACGGGCATTACTTTAAGGTAGGAATCCTTATTGGCCGTAGGACCTTCTGGATCTTTACATATGATCTTATTCCTTTCTTGACTCCCTTATTCCTTTCTTGGCTCTTCTTCCTTGGTGGTAATTTCGTTTTAGTTCCACCAATGAGTCAACGTTTATGACCCATTTAAGAAAAATTGAATCGTTCTTCACTTTGTTCAGCAGTTCGAAGCAATGTTCGAGCAACGATTCTGTTGATCAAAATTTAGTAGTTTTCGAACAAACATCGCTAAATGCACAACTGTACTAAGAGACGTCTAACATTTATATTTACGAACAAATAAACTAGTAAAACAAAATGGCTGGCAAAGTCAAAGTCGAAAATCGTATGTACGTGGCCAGCGAAATTTGAAATCAGTTTTTTTTTTCACATTTACTTGCACAGTGTAACGATGCCATGTAAGCTGTGGCCAAATATGGTCAACGTGCTCCAATTTCGCTGAAGCTTAGTAAATATTTTACTTTAACTTAGGAAAGAAAAATAATGAGATACGGTAAAGATTTGCATTCTACTACGCCTACCCCTCTTGTGGTCGGGAATTTTAAATGCTATCCGATTTTGATGAAATTCGGTTTGCACATTATTTTTAACTAAGAAATTAAAAATATGAAATATGGTATGGATCGAGCCATTATCACGAACATCATTTAATATTTATTCCTGGAGCCGGGTGCATGCAACGCTAAGAAAAATGCGGGCAATTCGTAGTATGAAGAATTTTGTATTTCTCTACTAAAACTTTACAATTGTGCTTTTTTTGCTTTTGCTCTTGGGTAAGACTCCGTCAGAAAATATGAGATTTGCAAGTGGTCTTTCGATTTCTTTGAAACTTTGGGAAATATTAGTTCTAGGTAAGATACATTCGAGCCTAAAAGGATTTTGAAAAATTTTCAAAATTGAGTCATCTACGCCATGTTGAAAATCGGGACCGTGTTTTTTTCAAAAATCAATATTTCTTGAACCGTTGGATGGATTTCAATGTAATTTACAGACAATATAGAAACAAATAAGTAGTTTAAATTAGTATTATGTTAAAAAAAAATTTCGAAATTTTGACCAAAAAAAAGTAAAAAAAATTGTTTGAATCAATTTTTAGTTGATTTGGCCAGTTTTTTAGATTTTCTGTTATACACGTAACGATTCCTTATGATTTAACCTTTATTTTGAAAACAAAAATTTTATGGTGTCTATAATAGTTCTCGAGATATTGCGATTTTAGTGGAAGCGCGCACCGTGAAGTTCGCGGTTACGCAGCGCGGGAGTAGAAAAACGCGCACAGACCTGCAGCAGTCTGCTCCAGTCACTTCATACAGGAACACATAACGCAGCGCGAACCGTGCGTGCGTACGCGAACCGTGCGTGCGCGCTTCCACTAAAATCGCAATATCTCGAGAACTATTATAGACACCATAAAATTTTTTTTTCAAAATAAAGGTTAAATCATAAGGAATCGTTACGTGTATAACAGAAAATCTAAAAAACTGGCCAAATCAACTAAAAATTGATTCAAAAAATTTTTTTGACTTTTTTTTGGTCAAAATTTCGAAATTTTTTTTTTAACATAATACTAATTTAAACTACTTATTTTTTTCTATATTGTCTGTAAATTGCATTGAAATCCATCCAACGGTTCAAGAAATATTGATTTTTGAAAAAAACACGGTCCCGATTTTCAACATGGCGTAGATGACACAATTTTGAAAATTTTTCAAAATCCTTTTAGGCTCGAATGTATCTTACCTAGAACTAATATTTCCCAAAGTTTCAAAGAAATCGAAAGACCACTTGCAAATCTCATATTTTCTGACGGAGTCTTACCCTCTTGTAATTCTTTTTTTTTTAATAACGGTACTTTCATACTGTGCAACATAGCAGAACAAAAGTAATATTTCCTTTAGAAAACTTTTAGGAAATACGTCAAGCTTTCAGAAAAGTGCCAAACTGTAACGAAGGACAAAGAAAAAAGTAAATTGCAACAGCTAGTAATCAATTAAAAATATTTTTTTTTTGCAGAATTAATTATTGATTTTAAATCCATCAGTTTGAAGACTCTTAATGTAAGTAATTTTTATACAATTGGAAATATGTTTTGCATTAGTAAATTTGAGGTATTTAGAGGAAAACCCCAGGTTGTTTTTTTTTTTAATGCAAATATCAGCTCTTGCTTTCTTTTTGAGCGCAGTGGTTTTTCATCGACAGACTGTTGGTAGATTCACTTTTAAACACATTAATATTCTTACAAACACATTTCCAGACCATTAATCTCAAGTTTTCAGACTCTCATTAGTGTCTTCAGTCAAAAGAAGAATTAAAAAAAAAAAAAAAAAATTAAAAAAAAAACTAAAAAAAAAATTTAAAAAAAGTATTCAAATAAAAATTACGTTTTGGGCATATACAATTTGTTCTGTTTGCTTTATAGAGCGCAGTAAATTTGTATAGAAATTAAGAAATAGATATTCCGAAATCCCGTTATCGACAATCACCGTTAATATTGGCATCGCTAGTTGCACAAACCTTTATGGCAAACATGCGGCACACTGATTAAGAATTTATGTGAAAATGAATGTATAGTAAGCAAAAATAAAGAAACCAACAACAACTAACTGCGTGGAGTGGACAACGAAATGAGCAAAAGTAACGATGGGATAATGAGAAATACAACTAAAAGAGCAGCACACTAAATAAAACAACCACAAAATTTGTGGAGAAGAAAATAAAAAAGTGCGCGCAAAGGAATTTTTTTATATTTTTTTTATCTTATTTTTTTAATTTTTTATGAATATATCCATTTTTTTTTTTTAATTTTTTATGCGTCCATTTATTTTTTTTATTTTGCTTTTGTTTTCAATTTAGTTTTTGTTATTTTACAATAGTATTCCCCATATTTCACTTTTTATCACTTATGTGTTTTTTGTTACTAGCACTTTTTGCTTTTATTTGCGTTACTGCGCATTTGTGTGCTTTTAATAAATCACTCTGCTTGGTCGATAAACAGCTCCAACTACCATCAAATCACCAAGCAACTGACTCTTATTACTACTAATATTTTTCATTTCATTTTTATTCGTATTAATTTTATTGGCAGCTCCAATCCTTAATTTAAGCGGCATGACGCGTTTCGATGCCAATTTCCGTCTCCTCTTACTGAACACACAGACACACACTCACACACGTGCACCTACCGAGAATTTCAATCAGAACGTGCTTTCTATTGCAACATCAGTCGAAAAGAAGCAGAACACCACAACTTCTAATGGCGCTTCAACAGCTTTTGAGTATATCTCTGCATGTGTATGTGTATGTGTAGAAGTATGGTATTGAATACACGCGCGCTTACAATTGGCAAGTAAAATAAAGCACCCAGTAGCTGGTAGCGCATACAACTGCCTTCGTGTGGCGACTTTTGTCAACTGAACTCGGAATTGGAATTTTTGGTGGCATCGTGCAGCGGCCGTAGTGGAGATGACGCCTACGCTTTGAAGCGTATTCAGCGCCAAAAACCCTCAAAAATGAATACCCCAACAAGAATTGAAAGCAAAATCACAACAACAAAAGAGAAAAAGCGGCCGAAGAGGTATGTAGAGTAAAATGTAGCAATAATAATAATGCGTTACCACGAGCGACCGATGGATGACGCATAGTCGGCAAAACAGTGGCTTTTCTATTATTGCTTTTGCTTTTGTAGACACTGTTGTTGACTGCTGTCGTAGTGCTAGTGGTGATGGTGGTGGTGGTGGTGGTTCTGCAAAAGCTGGATGTGGAGTTTGCAGCATTAGAGCTTGCCACTCTACTGTGCCACTAGTACAGGCTGCTGACGTACCAAACGCCAACAGTCACCACCCGCACACAATTGCAATAAACACCAGCAGTTGTTGTTGCCACTTTCAAATGTTGTTGTCATTTGTTGCCAATTGTCTGTGTTGTCAATTGTTAGTGTATTTGTATACCAGGTTAATTTACTAAGCACACTCGCTCACTCTCACTCTTGCCCTCTCTCTCTCTCTCTCTCGCTCTCTCCTAAATTGGCGAATTCGCCACTGATAATCAACTTTGTTTTTGCCAACTTTCAACTTTTGCGCATGGTCCTTGCAACCAAAAGGGATAGCACTACAACACAAGTTTCTTTCAAGTTCCAACATCGCAGGATTGCGCTCTTGGAGACCAAAGTGGCTAGAGAGCACTAGAGCGCCAGAGTAATGGAGTATGAGAAAAGGTAACCCTTTGTCAGTAAAATAGTAAAAAAAGAATTTTGATATTTGGCAAAAGCAAAAACAAAAAAGCAACAAAACAAAGCAATATTCACTTATATATAATGAAAAACAACAGCCCAAAAGTGAAATAACCATGTGGGGCAACAGCCACTTTGCAGCATCGCAACACTTTGCCAAAAGGCCAGCGCAAAAAAGCGGCGAATGCGGCTCTATCTGACCGTGGCGTCTGAAGAGCAGTTAAGTTTATAGGTTGTACACAATCAACGTGTGGCTACGTGTGGCTACGTGTAGGAAGAGGACACTCTGCACGAGGTGAGCTGCGCGTAAGTGAACATCAACAATGGAGCTGTCAATATGGGTTTAAAAAGTAATAACTTCATAGATAGGCCTCTTTACTCATATCCAAGTGTAGTTTTTCGATAATTTTGAGATTTCAGTGGAACCGGTTTTGCCGCACGCTTTCAATATTTATTGCAGCTATTTGCATTTTTCGTATTTACTTTCTTTTGTGTATTGCGAAACTGATGCACAAAGCATTCCAATAATCGCACGTCTGGCCTTAGAGTAACAATGACGATTCCTATGTAAATATGCACACTCTATTCCAAAAAAAAACAAACACGCTTTTCTCAAATAGCTGCAAGTAGTGTAAATTTTGTGACAAATCATTTTGACGTGATAACGTCTTATAATTCGATTTAACAGGCTGCACGCACGAAAAAATGTGTCGTTACCTTGCTCATTACTGTTCATATGTAGTTACCTTGCTCATTACTGTTCATATGTAGTTACGTTGCTCATTACTGTTCATATGTAGTTACCTTGCTCATTGCCGTTACCTTGCTCATTGCCGTTACCTTGCTCATATTAGTGTTACCTTGCTCATTAGTGTTACCTTGCTCATATTAGTGTTACCTTGCTCATTGCCATTACCTTGCTCATATTAGTGTTACCTTGCTCATATTAGTGTTACCTTGCTCATATTAGTGTTACCTTGCTCATTGCATTGAATGAACTGCAAGCGAAAGGGCGGAACGAACGACAAAGCAAACAAAGCAAACGAACGGCAACGTTCGATATCTTGCTCTCTCCTACTTAAGTGAGCGTATATATGTATGTATGTATATGCGCAAATGTACATATATAAATTCACGTATTTGTATTTGCATATGCCTTCTTATTGATTATTATTAATTTGATTCACTTGAAGAATTTAAAATAAAACCAAGTTTGTTAATAATACCTGTTGTTTTAATGTTATAATTATTAATTTTTTTATTATATATGAAGGAAAAAATGTATGGTATATTAATATTTACCATATACCTTATAAGATATGTTGTCTATACTAATATTATAAAGAGGAAAACTTTGTTTGTTTGTAATGAATAGGCTCAAAACGACTGGACCGATTTTAAAAATTCTTTCACCATTCGAAAGCTACATTATCCACGAGTAACATGGATTATATTTTATTTTGGAAATAGGGCTCGAGATATAGGTCAAAACGTGGACCCGGGTAACCTTCGGATGTGTATGTACAATATGGGTATCAAATGGAAGCTGTTGGTGAATGCTTTAGTCCAGAGTATTTTTCATGCTGCTCCGTGACTAGGGTCTCGAGATAGAGACCAAAACGTGGACCCTAGAATGTGTTTGTACAATATGTATATCAAATTGAAGCTGTTGGTGAATGCTTTAGTACAGAGTATTTTTCATGGCGCTCCGTGACTGGGGTCTCGAGATATAGGTCAAAACGTGGACCCGGGTAACCTTTGGTTGTGTATGTACAATATGGGTATCAAATGAAAGCTGTTGATAAGTGCTTTAATACGGGGTAATTTGTTATGTTATGTTATGTTATGTTATGTAATGTTATGTTATGTTATGTTATGTTATGTTATGTTATGTTATGTTATGTTATGTTATGTTATGTTAAAGTATATTATGTTATGTTAATGTTAACTCATTCTCTATATCCATACAAAATATCTATCAAACAAATAAAATTAAAATTTTCTTTTGAAAATGCAACCATTCAATCAGTATTTTCTTATGACGTTATCACGTTAAGCTATCGTCAGTAAACCGACTTTACAGACAACCTCTTTTTATTAATTAATTTATACGCCACATCGTCTGCTTTGGTGTAGACGAAGTTGCATGCTTTTCCAAGCTACCGCACGAGCTATCTTCAAACTGCACTTAATTCTCTTTTTACTCCAATTTTTTTCACATGAATTGTTTGGGAACGTATCTATCGTGTAAAAAGCGAATTAGGTGAAAAGAAATGTAAAAAATTCTGTTTAGACTTCACTTAAGAATTTATTTCGTGCTTACACATTTTAGTTCATTAAATATATTATAAGAAATAAATTATTAAAAGGCGAGAGCAAACACTACCGAGTCTCAGAAAGCGAATTTTCCAGAATTTTTTCTGAGATAACTTTTAAATTTATTGATCTTAATTTTTTTACACATATTATGTTATCTTTTAGCTGTATTTTAGACGTAGTATTAGTAAAAATATTTATTTGAAAAGGAGCTACAGCTGATCTCCCGAAACTCCTCTCAAAAAAGACTTTTTGCGATGACCACTATATCTCTAAACTGGATCCTCTGAATTTAAAACACCAAACAGATTTCGTTAAAGTAATGTTAAATCTAGAAATTAATCGAAGGGATAAGCAAAATAAATTTTTGTGACAAAATGGCGGTTTCTCAAAAAGAAAATCGATTTTTGGCCAAAATTTCGGCCTTAAATCGTTTATAAAAAAAAAATATTTATCGGCGAGAAAAAATCTTCGATTAATTATTTCGTACATGCGTCGAAAAATCTCACTCTATTTGCTCTATGAGATCAAGAAAAGTTCATAGAATATTGAAAATCTTATTAAAACAAAAAAAATTCGTGTAAAGCAAGAATGTTTTTTTCTTTTTAACTCGTGTTAAATCAAATTCGTGTACAAAGGGAATTGGGTGTAATCGTACGTATATGTACTTTTTAGGAGTGTTGTTAATATTGGTCACAGCAGCTTGAATGACTTCAATCATAGCGTCTTGGCTTTCCTTTCATTGCCAAATGCATTTTCGGGGATAGATAGTATTCACGTGAATGCGCCGAACAATACAAGGAAACAATTTGCCTTTTTGTCAGCAATTCACTCACAACTCTTGACCTCTAATATTCTAGAAAAATTGTAAATTTTCAATTAAGCTTTTAAATTGAGCTAGCGATGACCTAAAGATTCAGTAAAAATGCAATACAAAATTTCCATTCCATTTCGGCGGCAAGGTTACCGACATTATTTTTATTATTTGTTGTGAAATCACGGCCAGGTCTCTTATAGACACTAAGAGTTTTTCTACCCTTGCATTTAGCCCTCGTAAATTCGCATACTGGCCAAGCAATCATCACCTTCTGAGTTTCGGTAAGGGATTTATCAAGTTTATCGCAGAATTCAATCGACATCCTTTATTTGAAACTCGACACAGAATTCAATCGACATTCTTTATTTGAAACTCATTTATCCTGCGCAATATGAAAGATATAGCTGCTTTCGACTCTCCAACCACCTAGCGAGTAGTGTACATACTAGGGTGGTCCAAAAAACTCAAGTTGTTTTTAGAGACCTAGGGACCCTCTCATTTTGTTACATCTAATAAAATAATAATCTATGCAAAATCTTAGCACCCTAGAACATATAGAAGGCAGTGCTCAACAACGTTTAGTTTTCATAAATTTCTATAAAAAACTCATACTTTCGGGTAATTAACGCCTTTTTTTGTTTCAGGTTTGAACTATATTTCAATCAAAATGACTGCTCTTAAGACGCGTCAGGCGGACAGTGTTTACTTAATTGGTGTTAAGGACTTAGAACCTTTAACAAAGAAGAACCAAATTCCTACAACAAAAGAAGTTTTGTTAAGATTTCGATTTTTTTTAAGTGAAAAAAAATCTGTCAGGAACGCTAGTCATAGCACAATTGAAGAATTGAATGAAGTTTGGAGCAAAGCCCTAATCCCGACTAAATATACCAAGGATTCGATTGAAAAACTTGAAAGTGTGCATTCACAGTGGCTACTTTTAAAGAAAAATAAAGGCAGAAAAACAGAAAAACAAAGAACAAAGGAGCAATCATTTGTAGACAAAATTGAAAAGCTTTTTGACATTGCCCATTCAGATGCTCTAATTCTCATGAAAATACAACAAGACAAAGATTTTTTAATTGACCAAAGAACTGAGAGAAAAATGATCATTTCATCTCAAGACAAAGAGTATACTACAAAACAAGAAAGAGCACTAGAAAGATTTGAAAAAGAAGAGAAGAGAAAAGTCTGTTTCTGCTGCAAAATCCACGTCTTCTTCTATTAATCCACCCGATGATGACTTTAATGATAGTTCAAGTGCCAAAAGCACTTCTGAAAGTGGTTCTGATGATGAATTATATCAACCTTCGTCCAAAAAAGATTTAGAAAAAGATTTAGGTGGCAAGAGCGAAGATGTTTCTGAACGAAAGGCTAAGAAGAGCCTTTTTGACATGAATGTTGTAGGGGCTTTAGACAGGAATAAAGTTTCCGATCGTGAAGCTGTAAGGCTTATCATTCCTATTGCCGCCGCACTTGGCCATGATCCTGCGGCATTGCCGCTTTCAAAAAGTTCTATAAAAAGAAAACGAGAAGCAGCAAGGCAGAATTTTTCAACAGATATGAAATCAAACTTAGACATCAAAGAACCAGTTGTTGTTCATTGGGACAGCAAAATCTTGCCCGACATTTTAGGTTCACAAAAAGTAGATAGACTACCAGTGCTAGTTTCCTATGCTGGAGGAAATGAGAAACTACTGGGGGTGCCAAAATTGGCTAGTGCAACAGGTTCGAAAACTGGAGATGCAGTACTTAAAACTCTTAAAACATGGAATCTTGATGATAAAATCATTGGTATGGGATTTGACACAACAGCCGTCAACACTGGTGTCAAGAGTGGTGCATGCACTTTCATTGAAAATACGCTGAACAAAGAACTTCTATGGTTGCCGTGTCGCCATCACATAATGGAAATCATTTTGAGCAAAGTACTTACATTATGTTTGGGACCTTCAAGCTCTCCTGAAATTCCCATATTTAAAAGGTTAAAGGAATCATGGAATGCAGTTGATCGATCAGATTACACACCATTAAATTTTTCCCCTGGAGAAGCTGAGTTAAAAAACAGTGCCATCGAATCCCTGATACATCATCTTGGTAAGAAAGACCAGCCTCGAGATGACTACCTCGAACTTATTGAACTGACACTGTTGGTGTTGGGACAAACAATAGAAAAAATTCACTGGAGAGCACCTGGGCCTATACACCACGCTCGGTGGATGGCTAAGCTTATTTATGCATATAAATTGTACCTTTTCCAAGGTCAGGGAGTTTACCATCTCACAAACAAGGAGAAAGAAAACTTGGACAGATTTGTACGTTTCGGAGCACTTTTGTACGTGAAAAACTGGGTTGAGGCTCCAATCAGCGCCAATGCAGCTTTCAACGACCTAATGTTTTGGAAAGAGGCTAGGAAATACAGCGCGATTGATGGAGAGATAGCTAAAACCATCAAAAAAGCGTTCCAGCAACATTTGTGGTATCTATCCGACGAACTGGTCGGATTATCACTTTTTTCCACGAAAGTGAGCCTTGAAAACAAAGTGAGCATCGTGAATAAGATGTCTGTCCCTGCACCGCCCATTTTCATTTTTTAAACAGCGTTGAGCACTGCCTTCCAAGTGACTTATGTCCTTGAAAATTTAGCTCTTTACTTCTTATATCAAATAGAAAAGAATTGGGGGGTCCCTTGGCTTTTACATCCAACTTGAGTTTTTACCATAGGATCTTGGACCACCCTAGTACATACTATATAAAAGAAAATAATTAATTTGGCAGCATTGCTTTGACAACATTTTCGTTTCGCCAATATGTTATGCAATTTTCTTGCTTTTCAAAGCATCCC
>JAYXIM010028162.1:0-11994 GCA_037575425.1 Anastrepha fraterculus
TCGCATAATATGTAAAGTTTTTTGGCCGAACACCATCCGAAATACGGGCTTATGGCAGATCACCGAGCAAGATCCAATCCAAAAGGTGATAAATGGCCGTAAATGGCAATGGATCGGGCACACTTTTAGAAAGGACAGCGAAAGCGTTAGCAGAACAGCATTAGAATGGAACCCACAAGGACACAGTCGTTCCGGTCGCCCACGAAATAATTGGAGGCGTTCTAACCTTCGTGAACTAGAAACAGTTAACCAAACATGGGATATCGTAAAGAGAACAGAACACCGGCAAACAGAATAAGATTTAAATGTTTTGCTGAAGCCTTATGTTCCCAAGTAAAACTACTGAACGAAGACAAATTTTCTAGCTTCGAAACCACAGCAGAGCTGAAGTAGAAATCCACTATGATCAACTAACTATGCTTCTTGCGTTTGCGCCACAAATAAAGAGATCTACAGTTGCTGTGTCCGGTTTTTTTGACAAACTTTTCGATAGCAGAAATGCCTACTCGCTGGTCGCTCAGTACAGTTAAGGACGAACTTAAGTACGAACTTTTGTTTATTATTATTTAGTGTGGTGAAGTGTTTCCCTGTTATAACACTAAATCTCGTTGACATACATATTTTTTTGAACAGATGTTGGACCGAGCTCTTTCTTCTATTTTTGGCGTGCGAGTTGGAGTTTTTCCACAAATGGAGTGACCTATAGTTTCATGCCGTCTCCGAACGGTAAATTGTTTTTTCATGAGGAACTTTTTCATGACAAAAATACACTCGGAGGTTTCTTATTGTCACCTTGTTCTATCATTGCGTTGAATGATAGTCACGCACCAACCCATTCATTGTTTTCTTAATTCATTAAATGGTGGTAAAATGCCACTCAGTTTCCCACTGCATGTGTTTTTGAGGGAAGTCTAAGCGGACTTGTCTGTGATGCGTTTTCAACACAGGCTTGCACACCGAGTTTTCCATTTGTAAAATGTATACGATGTGCTTGTTTGTTACTGGAAGACCCAGCTTCTCTTTAATTTGAGTCGAATTTAAAAAACTTCTCAGGGCTTCCTGGTGGTTTATTTGGCGGTTAATCAGCTTTTTATTGCCTTTTTGCCCTTCTCACGCCATAATTTTTGCCCTTTTTGAAAAAGAGCGCACCGCTGCCTCTAATCGTCCGCTTCATCGCCGAGCCTCTCAATTTGAATAACTCTCCTTATGGTGCAGCCTGATTTGGACCTTTTCCGAATCATTAAGATACTTTCCTTTTGGCATTTTGATAGGAATCTTAAAAAGCGTATTAATCAAATAATTTTGCTCTTGAGTTGTTAAAAAAAAACTTGCCAATTATCAATTGAATGCAAAAAAAGTTGGTTTTTTATTCACTTCAATGTTTTCGGCTTCCTTATTAAGGTGCGTTTAAATGAATATTTCCTTATTTTTGGTGGGATATTTAAAAAGCCACGATTTAAGTATAACAACAACAACGAAACGAGAATTTTGCATGCAATCTAAATTTCCGCTATCTTGATAAACAATGTTAGTTAGAAGTTGTTGTGAGCAATGCATTGAGAAAACAGAGGCCGAGAGAGAGAGGGTAGTACAACTAAAATTAAGAGTACGTTTATACGAATATATGGCAGTGTATAGGTATAATATTTATATGTGAATTGTTTATTAAAGGTAAAGTTGTATGCTGAATTATTTGTTTGAATTAAAGTCCAACTATACAATTTTTTGAACAATTTATTTGTTCTTACTTTTCTAGTTTTTACTTTAAATCATAGAGACGGTATCCTTTTCATTATTGCCAACCGTATATTTTTAATAGCCGATTATGGGTATTAATTGTCAATGCTCGCAATTTAATTTCACATTTACTGCAGGATAGTGTTCATTACCGTGTGACCGAAAGAAAGTTTCTAAAAGTTAGTCTTCAAGTTACTTTTGGGGAAAACATTGCTTTCGAAAATTACTTTACATGGAAAAAGTGGCTGCTCTTTTAGTTACACCCGTTTGATATATTCGTAATTCACGAAGTCTTTTGAGTTCATAACGGAATACAACTTCCCTTATTTAATGATTTATAACGCCGATTCCTTATACCAGGCAAGCTTAAATACGATTTATTTCACTTACTTCAACTGCCTCCAAGTTGGTCGAATATAAAGAACTCATTTTGTTGCTAAATACGCGCTTTGTTTGCTGTGTATAAGTACTCATATACTCGGACATATAAACATATGAATATGTATTTAAGTGGCGTATAAAACTATAGATAAAACGAGCTGTTGCGCAGATATGCAAAAAAATGCTTTATTAGAACTTTTCCCTCTTTAAACGCTGCCTGAGTATCACTGCATTGATATTATATACTTTTTCAGTTTATAGCATATTTATTTATTTATTTATTTATTTATTTTTTATTTTGTTTTTTATTTTATTTTATTTATTTTTATTTAATTTATTTACATTTTTTATTTTTTTAATTTTTTTTTATTTTTTTTTATAATTTTAATTTCGAAACTTAATTCTTTCCATTTCTTTCCACACAATTTAGTTCTTTCACTTTCATTGCCACCGCCAGCTGTAGTTCAACTTGAAAACTTTGACTTTGCATGCAGATGTTTTCAATTACCATATTTTTTTGTTCGTTTTGTTATTTCTTCAACTGCACTTATCCAATCGATATATAGAATTACAACCATATTGCATTGCATGCAAGGTCGAATTGACCATTTGCATCGCTACCACGACGCCGTGTCAAGTTTCGCACGAATTGTCCGGCGACCAAACCAAGCAAATAATATCCAATTGACTAATCAACCTACTGCCTGTTGCATTTACTGCCGGTTTCATAGACCTACGCACAACTACTAACAGTTACTATTACCGAAATTGAAAAATGAAGAAAAAAAAACCATTTGTTTTGTGGAGGCCGGTGTTTGCTGGCGCCGCGTCTTCACCGCTCTAACCAATGCTCTTATACTTGTTAGATATCGGCATGTCACATGAGTAACTGCCGTGTGTTTCACTCACCTCTATAGGTTGCGCATACATACACATACCTGAGTTATAGTAAATGCTTATCGCAATTTAGCAAATACTACAAAAACATACATATTAGGAATCAACCCCCTACAACCTCAAACCCACTTCGCACGGCAGAGTGTTCGCCCTTATCTCTTCTTTGTGGAGAGAAATGCTAAAGCAGAAACATTTGTGTAAATAGGTGGCCCTGCTGGAAATTTTGTTTTAATTTCTAAGAATTTTCAACTAAATCGGAAATCAAATGTCAATCGAATTGCCGTAACTACTCTGAAAGCTCTCTCTTTAAGCACCCTGAGGGAAAAATAAATAATGCTTTGGTTTGGCATCATAAAGTGGAGATAAGGGATGTTGCAGCTATCAAACTACATACTCAACATTTTTGAATTCAATATTCAAGCCTGAATACTAACCAAATTAAAAAAATAAAATTAAAAAAAATTATATTTTCAAGGTCCACATAAAAAATAGTTTAAATATTTTTTTCCCAGTTAAGCATGGACTTCCATTGTTGTTGGCATTTGCGAGGTTAAATTAAAATAGGAAATTAAATAACATCGACCTGGGAACATTTTATACCAAACAGTTAATTTTTCCAATGGTAATTTTCAAAATATTGGCGGCTCGGCAAGTATTAAATTAAAAAAAAAAATTGGTATCTCATTATTTTTGACCAAAGAACAAATTTAGATTGTAGCATCGAGAAAAATAAAATTTGTATGGGCCTCATATATAGGTATGGTTTTATAGGTATGGTTCCTTCGGCAAAGTTTCTTATTTTGATCCCTAGAATATGATTTTCACAGAGCAATGGGCGGCCTAATGTATATAAAGAGCAATTGATTTTAGCGCTTTGCGTAAATAGGTTGTTGTTTTTTATTGCCTCCTTATAATTAACACCCGCTCCAGCTGGGTTCTTTCACATAAATACTAAACTCCAATAAATAGCTACACATTTTCAATATATTATACTATACATACGCACGTTTAGTATGCATATGTATGTGTGTTGGTGTCTTCGTTGTTTCTATTTATATTGACTTTTCTGTAATAAAACTGGCCTGTCGTGTGCTGTACGTTGCAATCAAATTAACTGTTTAAATTTTTATTATATAATGGCTTTCAATGCATTCTGGTAACACTGTCTGCCAACTGGGCGGCTAATTAATGAGCGTTTGAATGCTGCAGACGTGCCGTCGCTGTTGTTGGCCACGCGCTCGGTGAGCGAAACTAATGCATCTTGATTATATTCTATTTACAAACACAGTTATATTTTTTATAAAATATTTGATTTGTTTTGAATAAAAATTTCCAGCGCATTGAAATTGCTGCTAGGTGCATTCGCTGGTCTACAGTTTTATTTCTTGGGAATTTATTCGAATGACCAATTCATAGAATTTTGGTATGTCAAACTTCCAATAAATTCAAAATATAAAAATAAAAAATAATATCCCGGTGTTCGGTAATTCAGAAACTGTATGACATTCGCTGTAGAGTGCAACTTCATCTGCTTTTTTGTGTTGATAAAAACTTTTTAATTTCCTCTGTTATACTAACGTTGTCATTGCTGAAAATGCATGCATTTATTTACAAAAAAGTTTGCAGTAATAATTATTGCATAATGTCATGGGCCGAAGCCCGTTCTGCCACTCTCTTCTACAGCCATTAAAGCCCCGGTTAGCAAACGGGTTACTCTAACCCACAAGCGAGTTTGGCAGGCTGAAAGAGGGTGCAGATGGACAAATCTGATGTTGCCTGTCATGTCCGACCGACTGTCGCAGCTCCTCCTATCAAGAGGACTGTAGGCGGCTCGTTGGACTGATAACGGGCCATTTCCTATGAGCAAATCACATGGAAAAGGTGGCCATCTCAGATAGTGAAGAAGCTGAAGAAATGGAGCTCCATCTTTTCTGCACTTTCCTGAGAAATAAGTTGCGCAATTCCCCTTCAACAACAGTCAGGGGGATCCCGATGACCGGGTGAAAAGTCTCTGAGACCAATTTAGCCCCATTCATGGGAAGCGGCAGCAACATTTTGCTTTACAGGAGCAATATTATCAACAGAACGTTCAGTTTTTCGTCTACAAGTCCATCTGTCAGTTTCTTGAAACTTTTTTACCAATCTTTGAATTGTCGACTTATTCGGATGAATGTTTCCACTAAACAAATAATGAATTTTGCGATATATTTGATGTTAAAGATTGACCATTTTCGTAATAAGTTTTAACAGTTTTAACGCTTTGTTTGTCGTGTACAATTGCACATTTTTCTACTTAGCAAATGCCATACCCTTTATATCCAATGGAGTTGGTACTTTTCCAGCGCTACTCAAGTCGACAAACTTTGCTAGTTAGGATGTGATCAATAGAACTTTTTAAAGCCGTATTCGAGTGGCACGAGTGTGATGAGCGTTAGTGACATGAAGGTTCAAATAATAGGTAAAGTTTTTTCTGAGGACAGAAGCCAATGGGGAGTGAATGATAAGTCGCTTGATGCATTTCTACTATGAAAAAACTTCTCATAAAAACCATCTGCGGGAGGTGACGTAAAATTTTCGGAGGTGGCATAATATTTTAGGGCTCAAGCAAATACGTTAAAAAGATCGAACAATTTGTTTACAAATTAAAGTAAAGATAGCATCAAAAGTCTTTAGCGTCAGGCGTTCAAAGGCGGTGCTCGATCGGTGAAGGAAAAACGTCTCTTTGTTAGTTGCTTTGATTACAGGCCACTGTCTTCTAGGTCGGCATGCTCAAGGATTAAATGTACCTCATTGCCTATTGCAGAAGATGCATGAATAAGGAGGAGGAAAGCTGTGAAATGCCGCGCATCTCTTAACGAGAGGGCTGAGTCATTTCATCTAATGATAACATGGGTTCATTGACTTTGAAGGGAACTGCAGAGCCGATGAACTTGCAAATATCGGTACCAAATTGATTGATGAGTACATAGACAATGATTTAGGTATAGCCTTGCAAACATGTAAACTATGTACTCGCAAAGAAATTGTAAGAGTAGCGAATGAAAAATGGCGTAATGAAGCCGCTTGAAAAATCGCCCCACAGCTGTGGCCGACTCTCAAGGGTAAACGCAGAGGAACTTCTACTAAGAAGAAGTCTTAACACACTGATTTCAGTTATTACGGGGCACTGCCTAATCGGTAGGGGTGCTCAGAGAATGGGCGTTGTTGTTGAAGTTGTCTAGACGAGGAAGAGGAAGAGGAAGAGACGATCCCACACCTTCTGTGTCACTGTCCTGCCCTAATCAGACGTAGAATCGCCATTTTGGGTGGACATTCCTTTTCTCAGCTCTGTCGAAATTAAGGATCTTATAAAATTTTTGAAAAGTACACATTGGTTTCAGGAGGAAAAAGGGCTAGTCCCCTAAGCGGCATCCATGGGCCATGAGCCTGAGTGTGTCCCTCAACCTGAGGAGGAGGAAGATTCTGTCAGACATCTTCTTTGACACTGCCCTGCATGGCATGACAGTGGGTTTCGATACTTTGGCTCATCGTTCTCGAATGATACCGATGACTTCAGGGATATAAGTGTCAGCCATATCAATGGATTTGCACTTAAAACAAAGTGGTTTAACGAGGAGTGTCAGGTAAACTGCTACTGTGGAATCTCAATGGATCGGTAATAGTCTACGTGGGTTGGTTTAAAGTCCGACTGTCATTTCGAGCCACCTACCTACCTACCATAGGCACAAATCATAACTCATGTAAAATTAGAAAAATTTATTGTCAGAATGGAAAAATCTGTATTAAAATAATGCACCGTTTTTCTCTTTTTATTGCATTTGAAAGTTTTAATAAATAAATCAGTCCTCATGGTTAATAACTAAATCGGACACCTCAACATAAATTTTGTGTAAACTAAAATTTTTGCTGCACAAATTTGATTGTAACTAATTGATTTCGCATGCTAATTTCCATTATTATAATCTACAGCAGCAAAAAAATATCCATGCACATTAATAAAGCACAACAAACACTAAAAAATGCTGTAAATTATTAAAATATTAGCAAACTCAGCTTTTAGTGGTGGAATGGGCAATAATGTGTAGACTTGCCTAATATTTAACTAGTATTCATAATATTAATATTAATAATAGTAATAATAATAATAATTCTCTAATAAAAGTAACCATAAGATTGTACAGGTGAGAAAAAAATATGTGCATATTTATATAAAGTAGAGCACCTAAGTCGGCAGCATCTGCCATTTTCGCCTAGGTCACGTTTTAAGAATAAGATCTACATCAATAAATAATTATCTCTAGTGTAAAATAGTCATACTTGATTGATTGAAAGCTCAAAAAATGGTATACAAACCATAGAGTTAATTGTCGTTGGATAACTCAAAAACTACAAGTTTAGACTACTCTGCGCATGCTTCATACCTTTCATGAATATAGAAAAGTATTACTTTAATCTGTACCGATCTCTATGACACAAAACTTTAATTATTAATTACCAATTAAAGTGGCAATGTGAAAACGCATTGCTTACCAAATTTCAGCCTGATATTTTTAAAACTGAGAAACTAAATTACGTTGAAAGAGATGGGCATGACTAAATCGGCTCAGATCTTCGTGCTGGTCATTTTAATAAAAGATAGAGATTCGGAAAAGGAAGAGGAAGAGTATGAACTTTATTCATACTCAGTACATCATACCTCAACAGCCTTAGTCTGATACTAGCAAACGCCGGGCAGTTACAGAGAAAATACTCGGCAGTGTCCTCATGCGCAAGACAGGATAGGCATATTGGATCCCCATTTATTCCCATGGTAGCCATATACTGGCTACAGGCGTTGTGCCTTGTGATTACACCCACCAATACTTGCAGGTCCTTTCTACTAAGTTTTAGGAGAAAGCTCGCTAATTTCCTATTTGGTTCTTTCACAAAGCACTTGGCTACTCTACAGGAGCTCAACTCAGAGCAACCTCTACTATGGGTAGGCCTCATGAAGTCGTAAATCCATAGTTGAATCGACAACTTTAGGATATTCTGCATTCTATTAAAATTCTGATTTAAAAAATAGTATTTTTTTGTTTCAAATTTATTTGTACTTAATCCTCAATTCACTGATGTATGGAGAACATTTTTATCGGTCTCTCAAAAATTCATGAGAGTCCCTCAAAGAAATACTGATACAAAAAATTTTGGAAAATTCTAGCTTTTATTGCTTCAAACGCAATTAAAACTCACGTGCATGCGAAAAATATATGTGAAAGATGTATTTCGCGCTCGTTTCTATTGTAAATAAAAATATGTTTACCGCTCACCGCCCAAAAATTTTTGTTTTCGATATATGGAACGATAATTAACTGGGACGTTTTTAGGCCATTATTTGGGCTTTTAAATTAAGCCAACACTGCTATTTTCCACTAGAGAAAACTTGTTTTTGATGTGGATCTTATTTTTAAAAGATCTTATTTTTAAAGCAAATCTGAAAAATGGGCGGTGAGCAAAATCAAACTACAATTTTGCACATCCCATGTATGTATGTATGTATGTATTTGATGGACGCTCTATTGCAGGTATGTATATATATATGTACACATTTGTATGCATTTTGAGCGCTTTTTTGTAAGCAAAGCAAACATTGGCGAACTGATTTCATGGCAGTTGTTTTTGTTATTGCAACAACTTCACGGTTGCTATCACTACAATTTTTTTGGCTTATGAGCTAAATAAATATGATGAAGCATTGAATTACCACATTTTTACATTTTTATATTTTATATTGCCATTTCGTTTTTATTTCTCTACATATGTACACATATGTATGTATGTGTGTGCAGTAGCTACTTTTGTTGTTGCCCACAGAGCAGATGATGCTGCGCTCAGGATGACCAGACCTACACAGCATCGTGGATCAACCAACTTGTTTCATTTTCGTTTTGCAATATTATTTTAATGTGGAACCGAAGAAGCACCAGCAACAGCCGCAGCAGCACAAACAACACACAGTGTAAGGTGAACCGAAAGAGCAAGACATAATAAAAAATGAAAAAGGTATAACAATATTGAACTGAAATGAAGCAAAAAATGATCAAACCAAAGTCATCAACTTCAGCAACTTCTGCACCAACAGCCATCAACCAAGGGCCAGCAACTGCAATCGCCCAACAATCAGAGACAATTCAACTCAGTTGTCGAGCTAACAAGTAACCCAGCGATCGAGCACAAAGCCGTCTGCAGTTTCTTTTTGCTGTGTTTGTTGTTGCTGCTTCTGCTTCTTCTTGTTATTTAAGTTTTGTAATTTGACCATGAATTTTTATTTAAGGTTTTCCCCATTCCATTTTTTTCATGTTTTAGATTTTTTTAATTAAACAAAAATTTTTTTTTTTTTTTTTTTTTGGTTTTTTCCCTCTATTGTATATTATCAGCTGCTTACTATGCGTTTTTAGGTTGAAATTGCAATAAACGCCAATACCAATACCACGTCCCAATTCTTTGAACCCATCAATAGTGCACACATGCAGAAAGTGTTTTGTGCAGCGAAAACAAGAAGTTTAAAATAAAGCGAAATATAATCAAAAAAGTTGCGAATTATATATGTATGTGTGTATATGAACACACAAAACAGTCTTAACAGTCAGTCAAAAATGGTCTAAACAGTCTTCTGACCCAAATTCATAGCTGAAGGTGTTGCACCTTTAACTGCCCTAAAAGTGAGGCTGGCTCGATTTTCAGGTTGGCCGCTTGCGCAAGGGGTACGTGAACGAAGGAAAAGCGCTGATTTGCAAAATTTTGCACCCTTTTTTTATTATTTAGCTACAGCAAATAAATAAGAAATGAAAGCAAGTTTTAACTTTAATAAAAAAAAATAAAAAATTTAGGTCATTTCCTGCTTGCGTTAGGGTGAACGTACTTTGTAGGAAAGCGCACAAAGTGTGGTGGTATTTTATAGTATTTTACTTTAATTTATTTTACTGCTTCTTTTAATTTATTTAATTGAATTTAATTTTTGAATTTTATTTGATTCTATTTAAAGAATTTATTAAATGTTTCTGTTAAATTTATTTAATATTATTTCCTTTAATTTAATTTAGTGGGGCCCGGACGCAGGCATATGGGCATAGACTTTGTAATGCGGAGGATGTAACGCCACTCTTTAGGTTAATTACATTTTATTTTTACTTTTTTCATTTACTTAATTTAATTTAAGTTTATTAAATTTAATGTTGTATAATTTATTGGCGGCCGCCGTACCATTCGGAATTCACAGAGCGAACGTTGGTTCGAATCTCGGTGAAACACCAAAATTAAGAAAAACATTTTTCTAATAGCGGTCGCCCCTCGGCAGGCAATGGCAAACCTCCGAGTGTATTTCTGCCATGAAAAAGCACTGTGGGTCCCTTCATTTGTGGAACAACATCAAGCTGTATACCACAAACAGGAGGAAGACCTCGGCCAAACACCCAAAAAGGGTGTACGCGCCAATTATATAAATATATGTATGTATACATATATAATTTATTTATTATTATTAATTTATTTTATTATAATAAGTATTCAATTTGCTGTTTAATGTTACTGTTTTCTTAATATTTTTATTTCATTTATTTAATTTATTTTTGTTTTATTAAACTTATATTATTTTATTTTTTTTCATTTACATAATTTAGTTAAAGTGAATTCAATTAGATTTTGTTAAATTTTATATTATTATAGTGTCTTTTTTTATTTTATTTATTATTATTTTATTTGATTTTGTTTGTTTCATTTATTTCATTTATCTAAAATTAATTCAATTTAATCTTGTATAATTCTTTGTGTTATTATTAATTTAGCTTATTATTATATTTAGTCAATTACGGTATTTTATTTGATTTAATTTTTATTTTATGTTATTATTATTATTTTTTGTTTCATTTACATAACTTACTTCAAGTTAGTCCAAATTAATTTTGTTAATTTTTTTATTATTGTTAATTTATTTTATTATTATGTTTATTCAGTTTGCTATAATATTTTGTTTTATTTAATTTTCGTTTTTTTTTCTTGCATTTACTTTAATTGCATTATTTTATTTTGTGTTAATTTTATTTTATTATATTTTAGTTTCTTTCATTTACTTAATTTAGTTTGAGTTAATTTTTTATTATTATAATCTACTCTTTTATTATATTTATCTGATTTATTATTATTTTATTTTATTTTACTTATTTTTTTGTTATATTTTATATATTTTTAATTTTTTCAATTAAAGTTAATTTAATTTACTCAAATGAAAACTAAATTAATTGAACCATACTTTAGTTCACATTAATCTAACTTCATTTTATTTTATGTCTTTTGGTTTTATTTAAGTAAATTTTATTTAACTGAGTTAAATTTAATCCAAATTAATTTTAATTTATTTATTTTAATTTAATCTGGCTAAATTAATCAAATTTTATTTTCTTTTATTTCGTTGTTTTCCATTTACTTCATTTCTTATTTTTAATTTATTTAATATTATTTTAATTCATTTTTTAAGTATTTTATTTTTTTATTTTTATGTAAATAAGGGTGTTTTTTTAGAGGTTAGGTTTTCAAGATGAAATAAAACGTATATAATTTGATGTTATGGCCAAGAATTTAGCTTTATTATAAAGATAAGGGTTTGCCATTATGTTTTAAAAATGATACCCATTCAACCAAAAGTGAGCTTCATAGCTGAACAAAATTTTCTTCGATGCGTCGCGCGAACCGAACCATTATTTTCGTAATAAATTTGCACGATTTGCAAACGTTGTTCAGGTGTAAGTCTATTCATTATGAAATGGCAAACCAAACTGAGCATAAATCAAGTGACAGCTGTCAAAAAGACCATCTACGAAAAAAGTAGTGCCAACTTGAAAACCTAACCTCTAAAAAATACACCCTATATAATAAATTATGTTTGATTCGGGGAAATTTAGATCAGATTAAATGAATTTAGTTCAATTCAGATTATTGAGCTTA